>ONZH01027383.1:0-47823 GCA_900303285.1 Rhinella marina | reverse complement strand
TTTACTTTGATAGTGATAGTTTAAAAAACATGGCAATCCAATAGTCATCACTTTGCTTATGATACAATACAAATTTATTGATCCTCAGGGAAAATTGCATTGTGAAATACAGCAGTTCACAGATTCAACAGATACAGTGTACACAAGATATACAGTAAATGTTATAATTAGAAGCACATATCCATTCATCCTATGTTTACTGCAGTTTGTCCCTCCCTTCCCATCCACTTAACCTTACTAGATAATGCCTTGTTATATATGGACATTGCCATGGGTAGGAATGATTTCCTGTAACTGTCAGTGTTGCACGGTAGATGTACATATCGGTCACTTAATGAACTATTGTTGACCAATTACCAGTCATTGTAAAAGGTGCATTAGCATTTCCAGCTATTGCAAAGAACTTTTAGGGCCCATTCACACGACCGTGTTGCGGAATAGATGCGGCCCCATTCACTTCTATGAGAGCGTGCCGCGGCTCTGCATAAAAAAATAAAACATGTCCTATACTTGTCCGCAACAGTGGACAAGTATAGTAATTTTCAATGGGGCGCCCGGCCGTGTGTTCCGCATTGCTGCGGAACACACGCCGGGCGGTACTCGTAGAATTGCGGGGCCGTATTTTTGCGGACCCGCAATAATATGGTCGTATGAATGGGCCCTTAAAGTGTCCCTCTCTCTGCTACCCTGTCAAAGTTCTGTAGATGGTGGCCGATCACACTCTATGCCTTCCTGATTAGCATCATTAGCCTTCTCTCATGGCATGCACCTATGCAGGTCCCCCATCACACTACCACGTAGGAAAACAAACTAGCCATTGCTGCTTGGTAGAACTTCTCTAGAATCTTATTACGTACATTAAATTATCTTAGTCCCCTCAGTATAGCCTGCTTAGCTTTTTTTTAAAATTTATATACGTATACACTGGCCATGTACGACTTCCAGTTCAACTTGTTATTGACTTGAGGCCACACACTCCACCTCTTGGCCTCCACCTGTTAGCGGTGGTATGGTTGATTTATCCCTACCAAAGTTTATTCTCATCTCATTGGTTTTTCATGACCTACAAACAGGGGCGTAGCTATAGGCGGTGCAGAGGTAGCAGTTGCTACCGGGCCCAGGAGCCTGAGGGGGCCCAAAGACCCTTGTGCCACATAAGAAGACATCAGTATTATAGAAAGTGCATGCTGGTCAAGTTACATCTCTGGCTGGAAGGAATGGGTTAGGTCAAGAATTGGGGAGGTGCAGCTTCAATTTTTGCCTCAGGCAGCATGAAGGTTATGTGCTTCCCTGCCCTCTGGCCACAAAGTACTGAGGGAAGGGGGGCCCAAGCTGAACTCTTGCACCATGGCCCATGAGCCTTTAGCTACGCCCCTGCCTACAAACCCATCCACCACCCTTCTATACTAAGACTCACATCCCTTCTTGATGCAGTTAACTATCAATGAATTATTTCTGTACTTCTGTAAGTGGTAGAGCTCATTGTTGTATTGAAAATCAGCTGTATACAGCGAAAACAGAAATGGTGATAGTACCATTCCTTGTGGTGCTCCTATACTACATCATTGGGTCTAGAATTGTGGTCTATTGGTCAGGTAGTCCACAACCCATGCCCTTAAATGACATGTGACCCTCCTGTCATACGTTTTTTTTTGTCTAATAAGTCAGGCCTTCTGGTATTGAAGACAATGGATAAGTTGAAGAAAGTGATCCTTACTGAATTCCCCATCTCCTCCACATAGGACAATACCCTGTGTAGGATATATATATAATATATATATGACTGCATCCTCTACTCTAAACTGTGTCTTGTAGGCAAATTGGATGGGATTGTAGGCACCTGGACCAATGTCAGTTGATGGGATTCTCAGAAGGACCTTTTTCAAGCACTTTCATGATACATGATGTCAGTGTCAATGGACAGTAATCCTTTGGGCTTGAAGGTCTAGCTACCTTTGGGATGGGGACACTGCATGATATGTTCCACAGGGTTGGTACCGTTGTAGTCTTCGGGCTCCAATTAAACAGGTTGGCTAGTACCCCAGACAGTTGGTAACTGCAGACTAGTAATATTTTGGTTACGATTCTGTCAGGGCAAGCTGCCTTACCTGTCCTCACCTTTCTCGGCTCCCCCCCGAACCATCTCAGTTACTTTCTGAATCATCTCCTTGCAGGACCCCTGCTCCATCCCCACCCTACTGAACCTCTCCCCTTATGTCTCATCCCCAGGGGTGAATCTATTGAAGTACTTATTCAGCTCATTAGCCCCTTGTAGATCTCCCTCCTCCGATTCTGGTTGACTCTTGTGATTTTCTTCATACCAGCCCATACTGACTTCATATCATTGCTTTTAACTTGCCCTTCAGCCTTCTCCTGTAGACATTCTTTCTCTTCCTCAGCTTAGCTTGCAATTCTTGCTGGGCTTCTTTTCAAAGGCTTATTTATTCCTGTTCAGAATACACTTCAACTCTCTTGTAACCCAAGGTTTGTTGTTTGGGAAGCATTTGACTCTTTTCACAGGAACAATGGCACTGGTACAGAAATGAATATAGTCTGTCACTAGTCCCACAGCCCCGTTGATATCCCCTTCCATAGATTTGCACAACATACTCCAGTCCATTGTCCCAAAACAGTATTTCAACTTGTCTACTACCCCCCTCAGGCCACTGTTCAGGATAGCTGGGCGTTACACTGGTGTTAGATATAGTTATAGTCCAAGTCGCCTGGCGAGGGTAGAGCTATTGCATCATACACATCCCTCACACTCTCGTAAAGAAGATCCAGAATATTGTTTTCCCTGGTAGGATTTATAATTTTATGTCACCAATGTTGTCGGATATCACCTCACCTCCCACAGCAGTGTCAGCGATCGGTGGTATATACACACGATTGCTATGACTAAGCTGAATTCACTTGGCAAGTAGTATGGCCGAAGCTCTACCACCATAATCTCCACGTCCTACATTAACTATCTTGTTTCTCAAAGACCTAAGATTACCCATGAGCAGGGGCGTAGCTAAAGGCTCATGGGCCCTGGTACAAGAGTTCAACTTGGGGCCCCCCCTTTTCTCAGCGCTGGTGCACCTAGCTTTTCTGCTGGCCAAGTGAAAAATTGAACCCCCCCATGCCAAATTCTCACCCTAACCTTTTCCCTCCTAACATTACGTATATCACTACAGAACATACAGGGTAAGGCTACATTCACACAACAGTTGTTTTTGCGGCCTCCGACCCGCATATTTTGCGACTCAGAAGCGGACCCATTCACTTAAATGGGTCAGCAAAAAATGCGGAGAGCACACTGTGTGATGTCCGCATCTGTATGTCCATTCCTATTTTTGTCCGTTTTGCGGACAAGGATAGGCATTGTTACACTGGATCCGCAAAAAAAAAAAAAAAACGGATGCCATACGGAACATTCGTTTCTTTTGCGGATCTGCAATTTGCAGCCTGCAAAACAAAATGTTCGTGTGAATGTAGCCTAATACAGCACCCCTTACCTCTTACATCCAGTGACATCTTCTATGATGGAGATGTTCTTTCCTCATCTTCTCCTTTCAGACCAGACGCCATTTTTCAGCCATTTCTCATCTCTGCAGTTTGACAGAAAAAAAATCTTAGTTTATTACTTTTCCATTATCCTCCCGTCTTCTGGACAAATCATCCTACCACCCCCAGTACTGTGCCACTAGTACCACACAGATAGTGCCCTTCAATAATTATTGGCACACAGTGTCCCAAAATAACTGCGCCAAGCAAATAGTGTCCCTGACAGTAATGGTGTAAACATAACGTCCCCCAGAAATAACTGTGCTATGCTGATACTGTACCAGGGTGCCCCACACAGTAATAGTGCTCCCCAAAGTCTCAACTAATAATTCTTTGCCAGTTAGTAATAGTGCCCCCAACAGTACTAATGTCCCCACTGTGCCCCAGAAGTAGTAAAGCTTCCAATGTGCCAGTAAGAAGTGCCCCCAATAATGTTCCAGTAAGAAGTGCCCCAATTATGTGTCAGTAAGAAGTGTCCCCATAGTGCCCCCCAATAATGGGCCAGTAAGAAGTGCCCCCATTGTGCCCCTAAATAATGTGCCAGTACGAAGTGCCCCAATATGTGCCAGAAGTGCCCCCAAAATTTCCCCCCAATAATGTGCCAGTAAGAAGTGCTCCCCCATTGATTCCCCTCCAAAATCATGTGCCAGTAAAAAGTGTCCCACCCCCTTAGATGCCCCCCAAATCATGTGCCAGTAAGAAATGCCCCCCCCCAGTGCCCCCATGTGCCAGTAAGAAATGCCCCCATGTGCCAGTAAGAAATGCCCCCAGTGCCCCCAATAGAGCTTACACTTACCTCCATTGAGCTGGCAGCGATGTGATGCTGGCCTCTTCCGGCCTGTATCCTGTGCTGTACGGCTCAGGCGGCATGATGACGTAATCGCGCCGCCTGAGCCGGCCTCTGGTAACAAGTTGGGGGGAGGTGTCCCTGCACAGTCTGAACATGGCAGCACAGATTGGCTAGAGTCAGTCTGTGCAGATACACATTCCCTACTTGTTACCTCCCCTCTGTTCCCTTACTGAAGACAAATAGAAATTCACTCATAACTTCTAGTGCAAATAATAAAGGAATAGCACAACATACAGACGTAAGAATAGATGTTCCAGAATTGTTATTACATGGGGAATGCATGAAGCTATTAAAACAGGCATGTCAGGAGTGGTGAAAGGTCCTCTTTAAAGCCAGCATGACATCTCCTGAAGGGTCTCATAGTTTCCTTGGGCACCTGTATGCAGCCCCTTTACCTAAGATCATGATCTGTGCTCTGGAGTAGGTAACTCTGCATACGGGCATCTCCTCCTAGCGCACCTGTTCTCCATCTAAAAACCCATGCGGTATGGGTAGTAAGTCTCCAGACTACTTGTTGCTGAGGATATGTTTATCAGCACATGAGCAACCAAGCATGCTGTTTACCATACCTGCCAGCTTGCCAGAGGACCCAATTATTTCAGGTTCTGCCCCCCCAGTGAGATAAGTGATTGTGACCAGTGTCATCATCACCATTCTTGTCCTCTGCACCACAACTTCTCCTTCAGCGGTAGCTCATCCTGCTCCACTTCCTCATCCATAGGACTTTATCCATGCAAATTCCCAACAGCTACAGGGTAGCAAGCAAGATGTGGAAGATGATCTTTTTTCACTATCCCTTCTTGCATCTGCATGAGCATTTACTCTGGTATAAATACCAGGGGGATGATATGGTTGATGCTGCTGTTCTTCCAATTCACAATTATTGTGGCCTTTTTAAACGACATGACACTTGCCCCTGATGAGCTGCCACTTCCTGAGCTCAAAATAACATATCACTGCTGTGGTGGTTTCATTATAAACCACTTTACACTGCTCATACAGATGCTCCACCATATGCAAGGTGGAATTTCAAGAATCAAATGGTGCAAAGAAAGTCTGTTCTGTTGCTACAAGTCCAGGATGGCCATCTTAGCCACATAAGAACAGCTGAAATGTGCAGACACCCTCCTAGACATGGCCAGCGCCTTCTTACATTTTAGAAAAGCATTTAAATGCTAAATTTATCATGCTTTCCACGTAGGGAGCATGTTTTATCCCCCCAAATGCAGTATAGCCATGATGTTCTTGCCATTGTCGCTGATCACCTTGCCCAGTTGGAATTGGCAGGGAGACAACCAGTGGGAAAATTTGCTGCTTGATGCACATTAGCAGCTGATGATATGTATGGCTTCTCTCACCCAGGCTTATCAGTTCTAAGACAGCATTGCAATGTTAGAAGGATGAACACTGAGAAGGATGTGGAGGAGATGGATAAACACTGGGTGTAGGAATCAGACTGACACAAACGTGAAGGTGTCAATAGGATCTAGCTTTGTTTGAGGTAAAAAAAATACAATGCAACAGCACTCTGCAAACCAAATAAAGTACAATATTACCAAAGTTATAGAAAATATTCTGGTGCTAATGCTACGCTTATTTTGTAAATATGAGATTCTTGGCAAATACATTTTGTACAAAATTATTTCAGCCCGTATGCCAAATGCCAAGGTGATCTCTGTAAGACGGGAACCTAACACTAAATACTACCTGTTATGTGCCATAACCCTCTTCCTCTGATTTTGCCTTCTCCTCAGAACCACACAATCATCATTGAAGTCCTCACTCTCCCTGCCACTTTTACTTGTGATATATGTATCATAGTGGGCTCCTTGGCTTTTCTCCCGATTCACTGTTTTGTATTTGCCCAGACTGCTACTGTTGCTGTCCCCACTGCCAATACCGTGGCTCTGGGTGCCACTATGGCCATCACAACTATGCATGGAGTCCCCTGCCTCTTCCTGAACCTCCTACTCAGGGCAGTTCAAACACTGCTCTCACACTAGTAATCAACAGGTAGACTTTATTAACTATTTGTCTTAGTGTGTGAAGGGGTTTTGTTGCTCTTAGGAAAAAAAGTAGGCACCCGACTAGAAAGAGCCAGTGAAGACAGAGAAGATGACACTGAAAGGCTTCTATGGGGCTGTAAGAAAGAGGAGCAGGAGGAATGCTTTGACGCCTGGCTCCAAGGCAGGGTGCAACTCAGAAGTCATTATCACGTCATTCTGCTGTGATCCTCTTTCTCCTCAATGATAATGATGGGCCTTTCCAAAGCCATGGAAAACCGTGGCCTACTACTGATACTTCTTCTGACTGAATAGATGGTGCTGCTACTACCCACATTATGGATCTCAGAGGATAAGGCCTGACCCTGGGTATTTTTTCCGGAACTCCTCCATATTCCAGACATTTGGCCTAATGCACACTGTCACAGAAAGTATGGAACATTTTGTGAGTCGGTTTTCTGGAAATTAAAGACAGAGAGGTACAATAAAATTTCCTTCCCTTTCTAAAAACACACTGAAGACACTGCTACTGACAGTTGACTTCAGTATTGGCGCTAGAGATGAGCGAACCAGTCGAGATTCGTTTCGGGGCGGATTTGCCAAATTTTTGAAAAAGCTCGGTTTGGATCCAAAATCTATTCGGGCCGAACCGAAGTTGCTCCAATTGCCTTGAAAGTTGGAATATAAAACCCCCCCCCCACACACACACACCCTAGGACAATTATTCAGAAAAATTATCTCTTTTCATTTATTTTTTATGAATTGAGACTATGTGGAAACTGAAAATACATAAACAGGCAATTGAGGCGTAATGCTAATTTTCACATTAACACACCAAGGTACAGTATCTCACAAAAGTTAATACACCCCTCACATTTTTGTAAATATTTTATTATATTTTTTCATGGGACCACACTCAAGATATGACACTTTGATACAATTAGGGATGAGCGAATTTCTTGAAAATTCGATTCGGCTGATTTGCGGAATTTTACAAAAAAATTCGCTTTGTGACGAATTACTTCGCCACGAGGCGCATTTTTTTGTAAGTAGTGGGTGCAATGACCGGGAGCTGCGATAGCGCCACCCCCGTCATTGTACCCCTCAGATGCCGCGTTCATACACGATCGCGGCGTCTGAGTGTAAAAACAGTGTAAAATAAACATAAAAAATACGTTAAATCAAACTTACCTCCTCCATTTGCTCACGACAGGCTGGCCGCCACCATCTTGCTTGAAGATCTGGAGCGAAATCTCGCGTGGCGCGAGATTACGTCATCACGCTGGCCGGCGTCGTGACGTCATACGTCACTATGCGCGGGATTTCGCCCGGGATCTTCAATCAAGATGGCGGCTGGCGGCCCGTCGCGAGCAAATGGAGGAGGTAAGTATGGATATTTTTGTTTTTTACACTATTTCAGGATAAATCAATTCGCCAACACGAAGCACAAGGAAATTCGGCTTCTAGGAGAATCGAATTTATCCTGAAATTTGGATCGAATTCCACTTCATGGGATTCGATTCGCTCATCTCTAGATACAATGTAAAGTAGTCAGTGTACAGCTTGTATAACAGTGTAAATTTGGTGTGCCCTCAAAATAACTTAACACATAGCCATTAATGTCTAAACCGCTGGCAACAAAAGCGAGTACACCCCTAAGTGAAAATGGCCAAATTATGCCTAATTACCAATTTTCCCTTCCTGGTGTCATGTGACTCATTAGGGTTACAAGGTCTCAGGTGTGAAGGAGGAGTAGGTGTGTTAAAGTTGGTATTATCGCTCTCACACTCTCTCATACTGTCCACTGGAAGTTCAACATGGCACCTCATGGCAGCACGGTGGCCAAGACCATTCAACGGTTTAACAAAGACAGGTTCCATTCAGAACAGGCCTCGCCACGGTTGACCAAGCAAGTTGAGTGCACATGCTCAACGTCATATCCAGAGGTTGTCTTTTCAAAATAGACAAATGAATGCTGCCAGCATTGCTGCAGTGGTTAAAGGAGTGGGGGGTAAGCCTGTCAATGCTCAGACCCTGCATCAAATTGGTCTGCATAGCTCGTCCCAGAAGGAAGTCTCTTCTTAAGCCCTATTCACACGTCCACAAATGGTGTCCGTATCTGTTCCGCAATTTTGCGGAACGGGTGCGGACCCATTCACTTTCACTTCCGTTCCGCGGCTCCCGAAAAAAATAGAACATGTCCTATTCTTGTCCGAATACACGGACAAGAAAAGGCATTTCTATTATGTGCGGTCCTCAAATTGCGGAACGCACATGGCCGGTGTCCGTGTTTTGCGGATCCGCAAAATACGGACACCGGACACACAGGAGTGTGAATGGAGCCTAAAGATGATGCGCTAGAAAGCCTGCAAATAATTTGCTGAAGACAAACAGACTAAGGACATGTATTATTGAAACCATGTATCATGGTCTGATGAGACCAAGATAAAACTTATTAGGTTCAGATTTTGTCAAGGGTCTGTGGCAGCAACCATGTCGGGAGTACAAAGACAAGTGTGTCTTGCCTACAGTCAAGCATGGTGGTGGGAATGTCATGGTTTGGTGCTGCATGAATGCTGCCGGCTGTGGGGAGCTACAGTTCATTGAGGAAACCATGAATGCTTACATGTACTGAGACCTACTGAAGCAGAGTATGATCCCCTCCCTTTGGAAACTGGGCCACAGGGCAGTATTCCAACATGATAACAACCCCAAACACAACTCCAAGATGACCAATGCCTTGCTAAAGAATCTGAGACTAAAGGTGCTGGACTGGCCAAGCATGTCTCCAGACCTAAACCCTGTTGAGCATCTGTGGGGCATCCTTAAAGGGAAGGTAGAGGAGCGCAACATCTTTAACATTCACCAACTCTGTGATGTTGTCATGGCAAACTGTGAAGCTCTAGTGAATGACATGCCCAAGAGAATTAAGACTGTGCTGGAAAACATTAGTGGGCACAAAAAATATTGTCACTTTGGGTGCAATTTGTCCATTTTCACTGAGGGGTGTACTCATTTTTGTTGCCAGCGGTTTAGACATTAATGGCTGTGTGTTGTTATTTTGAGGGCACACCAAATTTACACTGTTATACAAGCTGTACACTGACTACTTCACATTGTTTCAAAGTGTCATATCTTCAGTGTTGTTCCATGAAAAGATATAATAAAATATTTACACAAATGTGAGGGGTGTACTCCCTTTTGTGAGATACTGTAGATTGATGCCACACAGTGGCTATTGCTGCAGTAATTACCAATGTGGAGAGAATCGAGCTTCGCATCATAGATCTGAAGTCTATTCGCTGAAAAATTGGTTTGAATGCTGTACGGAGATTCGTCTCCATACAGCATTCAAATGCATGTGCTCTGGCGAGGGAAATTCGTTATCACCTAAGTCTCGCAGGTCTTTTGTGATTAACTTCGGATTTAAATTTTAGAATTTGAAAAACATTTCAAAACTTGATCCAAAGTCGGCTTCTGTACCAAGTTATCAGACTGTAATGAAGCCAACCTTGGATTCCTGCTTTAAAATGGTTTTCAAGTTTGCAAAATGGATGACTGAGGATTGACGTTCAATTTCAGCCTAATACACACAGGTAAATTGCTTCCAGACTCTTTGACTGCGCACCATTTTAGTGGATTTGTCCGAGATGAACCCAGAAAGATTCAGGTTCATCTGCTGTCCAAAAAGTAGCAACATTTGGACTGAACTCTGTTTCAGTCCGAACTGGTTTGCTTTCAAATACACACATTCAGAAAAAAATCTTTATCTGTGTAAAGTGTAAAACACAAGTTACAAACCTATTTTGAGATTATTCCCACCCCCAACACTGATACTTGAAATGTCTGGAGATGCCCTAGTATTTTAGGTTTAGATTTGAAATTCTACTTGCAGGATAACAGGCCGAACTGGATGGACAGATGTTGTTTTTTTGGCCTTATGAACTATGTTACTATGTTACCCTCTGGACTGTAAAACATGCATTGTACACGGATATTGCTATTTTTGCAAACCACACCAACACTTGAACTGTCTGGAGATGCCCTGTAAAATACTTTGGCCAACTATTTCCAGTGTTATCACTGAGATTTAAAATGCTACCTTCTGGATTTTAAAACATACATTGTAAACCTATAATGATATTTTTGCAAAAATAAGAACACTTGAACTATCTGGAGGTACCCTGTCCCAGATTTCCGATTAGTACTTTAGGTGTTTTCACTGAGATTTAAAACGGTACCCTCTGGATTGTAAAAGACGTGTTGTACAGTTGTATTGAGTTTATTCCCCCCACACCAACACTTGAATTGTGCAGGGAAGTTGTTTGATTTCTGTGTATGGTGTAATTTACGTTCAATTTTGCTGGTAGAAACATGGAGTTATTGCTTTTACGATACTACAACACATTTAAAAACAATACACATATGATGCTATAAAAAAACCCAAAAGAATTGCTCCGCAGCAGATGGCGTTATTGACATAAAATGTGTCTGCTACAATGCAAGGAATATAGCATGGACAGTTATGGTGCACTAGTTGATCAGCAGTCAGCACTGCAGCATAATGCTAATTTTACTGGGAAAAACCTGGAAATAAGCCTAGATAGAAACTTCAGGTTTAGAAAAAAATCTGTATTTTTGTTCAAATAGGAAAATAATGTTCTTGCAGGTAACTGTAACTGTTTTTGAAGTTCTGCAGGATAGGTCATTAATATCAGATCAGTCGGGGGGAGGGGGGCGCAAATGCCAGGACCCATATCGATCAGCTTGTATGAGTGTTGCCTTCTCATCAATGTTTACCTGGTCACTGACAACAACATTGCAGTGGTGAGCATGTGTACTGTAATTACAACTCTGCTGTCCCATTCACTTTAGTGGGATGGTTCCTTTCTATTCAAGTTAAAGGGGTATTCAGGTAAAGTAACTTCATTTTTGAAAAACTGCATTAAGGCTGCAAGCTGTGCCCCAACCAGAACCCATACCTATATAATATATAATCAGAGCTTCATTTTACCTTGCAATCAAATTGTCTAGCTCCTGTGTGAGCCTGCAACACACTGAGAATCATGGCTCCTTATCTTCCCTCACAAAACTACAATCCCCACAATGCTTATCTTTCCAGCTTTGAGTTTGTGCTTGTTCATGAGTGTTGATGTTTATTGATTGGCTGCTTGATATTCCAGTCCGGTCACGCCCCCTCTTCTCAGTAATCAGCAGCACACTAACATTTAGCTAGAAAACCGATAACAACACACTGAGCATATTTGACCTAACAAAGGCTCAGAACTACAGGTCGATGCCATGGTAACGTATGAGGAAACACAGTGTGTAACAGAGGAAAAAAACTGCTTTTATAACTACTGAACAGTAAATATGTGAAACTGACATTATATTAGGTGATTATTAATGATGAATTAGTCTAAAACATAAGTTATATTTACTGTAACTGGAATACCCCTTTATTTAGGAAGGAGCATTCCTATTGAATTGAAAGAGGACAGCAGAGTTGTAATGTCAATAGCGAGCAGGTAAACAGTGAAGAGAAGGCAGCACTTATACCAGTGCTGTGTTCTCTTCAAACAGCTGATCAGCAGGGATGCCAGCAGTTGGTACCCCTGCTGATCTGACATTGATTACCTAGAAATATAAAACAACAGACAACCCCTTTAATTAGGAGTTTACTTTGACACTCTTCATTTCATCTCACATTATTTTCCTCAGTGAATACAGTGAAAAAAAAGTAATACATTTGTTTTCTCCTCACCAGTCTCTACAACTGTTCCCTCATCACTCCTGAGAGGGCCAATATTTTCAGGTTTAGACTTTTTACCATTTATATAATTGAAGAACATTTTTTGAGTAAATTTTACTCTGTCTTCAGCTTGGTTGCCTTTATCTGTCTTTTACATATTCTATTTTCCTCCTTGTAATTTTTTAGCACTTCTTTGTTACTGCTATAAGAACAGTGAGACTATGGAACTCTCTGCCAGAGGAGGTTGTGATGGTGAACTCGCTTAAAGAGTTCAAGAGGGGCTTGGATATATTTCTGAAGTGCACTAATACTATGGGTTATAGTTATTAGATTTCTAGAGAAGGGGTGTTGATCCAGGGAGTTATTATGACTGCCTTATAGGAGCTAGGAAAGCATTTTTTCCCCCTAAAATTAAGAAAAGTGGCTTCTACCTCGTTCAACGCTATTTCACAATTATTAAAGGGAGTCTGTCACCTCATTTTCACCTATATAACTAACAGCACTGCTCCATAGAAGATTTCAGACACATCCCACACATACCTGTGTGCACTTTGTGTCTGTGTTACATGTCCAGAAAAAGTATTCTGCAGGAAAACGGCTCCCAAGTGCACGGCTCTGCTGCTGCTGCTAACCAGACTGAAGAGGGGAGGGCTGCTTTAGCTGCTCATATCTTGAGATTGGCATCAGATAGAAAAAATGGTCCCGACCTTCTTTGAAAGCTGGCATTCCAAGCTTTAAAATGATACCAAAATGACAACATTATATCCAGTATATCAGAAGATATAGCTGTTAGAAATCGGAGGAGAGAAAGCTGTTTTTAGTTTCACTTTCAGCCGGGCACTTGGGAGCTGTTTTCCTGCAGAATTAAAAGTGCTTTTTCTGGACATGGAATTAAGACAGAGTGCACATAGGTATGCCTGGGATGTGTATGCAATCTTCTGTGGGGCACTGCTGTTAGTTATATAGGTGAAAATGAGGTGACAGACTCCCTTTAACTGTAGAAATTCGCTACAGGTTTTTGGGAAAAAAGGCACAATTGCAGAATATATGTAGATTAAATGTATGCTGCTGGTGATGCTGGACTGTACACCTATTGTACATTTATTAACTGCAGAACATTTTAAAAAGGTTTTTTGGAAGAAAAAGGACTGATCCTGCACACAAAAAGAGAATACTGTCTCTTTAAAAGCCCATGTCTTCTGTAGTGCAAGACAGTCTGTATATTTGTCCCCATGGAGCATTACCAATAAGTCTCCATACACAGCTTAGCCAGCACCCTGTCTAAGCTGCTTTCAAAGCATTGCAGCCAGAATACTACTCAGTACTGATGAAGGGTAAGCACCCTGAAGCAGTTATCTACAGATCAGTATTTGACTTTTATATCATCCCTCCTGATTGGATGTGCGGCTGACTGCAAAGTATTGTGGTCCTGTTTCCTTCACTAGTGTACTGAATTTGAATTATAAAATGGTGGATGCAGTTTTGCATGATTCATTCAAGTTGAATCAGTAAAACTTTGGATTCGTTTGGCTGAAGAAAATTTGTGATGAATCTTATTAGTTTAGAATCCATTCACTCATCTCAAGACACAACTTTTAAATTTTACTTTATGACTGTGAAGCGAAGCAGGAGGTAAAGTGTACATTTGCACTCCCATCAACTCTTCCACAGTGAAAAATTATTCATTGTTTGCCTATTCGACCAGTATTATAAATTTCCATTATGCCCAGCTATATATTATCTTAAACCACATGAAATGTTTGTAGCTGTAGGCTGTTAAATAAAACATTGATTCAGTGAGCTATAAACAACTACAATAGTTTTTGATGTTTTTATTTTATAAATGTTTTGCAAACAGCACTAAACAATTCACATGGGCTTTGTTTTATCTATAAAGAAGAAATAAGATGTCATTTGACACATACTTTGCAATAGGGTTATCATTGCATGCATTGTATCTTATAACTGTAAATGTAGTAGAGTTCTTTACTCTGGTAAACACTTTGACATGTGCAAAAGGAATTCATGGCTACAACAAGCAAACAGTCAGTATCATAAATTTTATGTATTCAAAGTCATAAACTGAATGACAGGTCAATGCATTCAAATGTGAAAACTGTTATTCACTATCTGCTTTCATTCTTGAGCTGTTGCCATTTGTTATAATATTGTAAGCAACTAAACATAGTGAAATAAGTTAGTATTGCCGTATTTAGTGAATTATATCAATTTAATGCATCTTTAATGAAGAAAAACATGTTTAACATTATGATTTCACTTTCCTTGTATCATGAAAATGTAATGGTGATAACAATAGGTAAACATAGAAAATGCATGGCTAAAGTTGTAAGATACACCATTTATTTTTGTTCAACTTGTTGAACTTGATGAACAAGATCCCTGAAGCTTGAGAGGGGATATCAAGCTTCAGGGATTTCTCATGTTTTTTTCTTCCAAAGGACACACTGTACACATCACTTGTGCAAAAGAAGATGGTACCAACAGAAATAAAGTACTGACAAGCGTGCATCTATGTTGTTCAGTTTCTCAGTTTTTACTACTAGAAGTTTAATAACAAATCCATAACTGGGTCTTACTAGCTTGTCTGTATGGGGGAGCGGTCTCTGCACTGCATTTTCCAATCAACGCTGGCGGTGGCAGACTACGCAGACTGTGCCTAACTGGTAACACCCAGATATGCTGTGGTTTTTGTCTGGCCGCCTCTCGGCAGTGAATGGGGCCGGGGCAAGACAAGCAAGTGTGAAAGTACCCTTATAAAAAAATATATACTACCAGAAAATAAAACACACTTAAAATACTTAATGTGATTGAGCTGAGATTGAAAAATTAAAAATTTGTAGAGCTACGTGGTAAATGATCACACAACCAAGGTGATGCACCTTTTATTTTGAGTCATGCAGCAGAGCATTTGCTGAGGTAGGGTCACATTAATACTGGGTGGCATCTCCCCTTGCTGCAATATATGCTGCCACTTTGCCATGGTAGCGGTCATACAGATGCTAAATATCTTCACGTGGTATGTTATTACATTCTCTTTCTTGTATCCATAATTCAGCCAAGCTGATTGTTGGCTGTTATGCATGGGAGATCCTTCGCCCCATCCAGTCCCAGACATTGTTGATGGAGGAAAGATCTCCAGTGAGCCCCAGAGGAGAGTGTGCAGAGGATGGGAGTGGTAGTGGCCCTGTTGAAGTGTTGTGTCACTGTGTACTCCCTCAGGCTGTTCCCTCGGGATCAGTGCAGTGGAAATGTACAGATGTAGCCGTGCTAAAATTTACTCTGATAACGCATGTCACTTAATGCATTAACCATCAAGCTTAGCTCAGCTGCATCTGTAGTATTGAAGAATGATGCCAAAATTGAACTTAACAGTCTTATATACATCATACAAAATTACCATACATACCAATATTGAGATCACCATTAATGGGGTTTGAGGCAGGCACAGGAGGAGAGAGGTCAAGAGGATGCGAGTGGTGGTAGTGGCAATGATAGTGGTAGTAGTACTCACTTTGGCACTCTGTGGGCCATACAGTGAAGTACACACCCTTTGTTCCCTTTGGGGCACACCTTGGCTTGGGGTCCCTTGCATGGTGGTAGGTGAACAATGAGGAGAAGTGGATGTGGACAATGCTAGACTAGTACTTTACTGAAGCAACTTGGCTGATGGCATACACAAGCACTTGCTAAAGTGAGCTCAATCTTCACAGGTTGTCTAAACAGTTTTCCCAAGGCTGTATATAGAGATATACGTAGGCAGTTTAATAGCTCTCTGTGTCTCTTACTTGTTGATCCAAGCAAACCTGTAAAGTTCAATGCTTCTCTCCCTTAGAGGCTGGCTTGTCTTAAAGTTATTTTCTGTCTCTTGGCGCTTGGGGTTTGTGTGTCCATGTCTGCTGCTTCTCATATGGAAACATGATAATTTTTTTTACTATGATACACGCCAATTGTATTATTGGGGAGATTTCTTGCACGTTGGTGGTGGTGCTTATTTTGCACCTAACCACAGTATTTCTGTATACAGGATTTTAATGTTTTTTTTTTCTGGCTAAAATAAAATATATATTGTTTTGTACAATTTTGAAACTGCGTGACTGCATATATGGTGTTGTCTCTTGTCTCTATGTGTTTAGTGTGTATTTTTGGCCATTAGTCTTGCACTACTTTTTCTGATTTCTGCGTGACTGCTTATTTTTCTCTTTTGGTCAGTTCAGCATTCTGATAAATCCTGTCTATGTAGTGTCATGGCTATATAGTCAAAGCAAGGAGAGGATGCAGATATGGCTCTTAATTTGCAGTAAGGATGAACTTCTTGAAATTTTGTTCCGTGTCCAATAAGTTGAATTAAAAAAAAATATATGATTTGTGTCCGAATTGATTTTTCAGGAATCTAAGTTGTTACAATTGTCCTGAAAATCATTATATAACACCTTCTAGTCTCCTAGGGCACCTATTTTTTTTTAAGAAAAGATGTTTTTCCAATTTTTTAAATTAATTTTTCTTCTTTCTTTCCACCATCTCTACTCCCTAAGCTCTTGAATGCAATGACAGCAATAGAGGGACGCGGACATTCAGTGGGGAAAAAAATACAGTGCCTTGCGAAAGTATTCGGCCGCCTGGAAGTTTTCAACCTTTTGCCACATTTCAGGCTTCAAACAAAAAGATATAACATTTTAAGTTTTTGGTGAAGAATCAACAACAATTGGGTCACAATTTTGAAGTGGAACGAAATTTATTGGATCATTTAAACTTTTTTTGTAATAATAACACTGAAAAGTGGGGCGTGCAAAATTATTTGGCCCATTTACTTTCAGTTCAGAAAACTCACTCCAGAAGTTTATTGAGGATCTCTGAAGTCTCCGTATGAATGCACCTGCTCTGTGATAGTCTCAGGGTTCTGTTTAAAGCACAGAGAGCATCATGAAGACCAAGGAACACACCAGGTAGGTCCATGATACTGTTGTGGAGAAGTTTAAAGCTGGATTTGGATACCAAAAGTTTTCCCAAGCTTTAAACTTCCCAAGGAGCACTGTGCAAGCGATCATATTGAAATGGAAGGAGTATCAGACCACTGCAAATCTACCAAGACCCGACCGTCCCTCTAAACTTTCATCTCAAACAAGGAGAAGACTGATCAGAGATGCAGCCAAGAGGCCCATGATCACTCTGGATGAACTGCAGAGATCTACAGCTGAGGTGGGAGAGTCTGTCCATAGGACAAAAATCAGTCGAACACTTCACAAATCTGGCCTTTATGGAAGAGTGGCAAGAAGAAAGCCATTTCTCAAAGATATCCATAAAAAGTCTTGTTTACAGTTTGCCACAAGCCATCTGGGAGACACACCAAACATGTGGAACAAGGTGCTCTGGTCAGATGAAACCAAAATCGAACTTTTTGGAAACAATGCAAAACAATATGTTTGGCGTAAAAGCAACACAGCTCATCACCCTGAACACACTATCCCCGCTGTTAAACATGGTGGTGGCAGCATCATGGTTTGGGCCTGCTTTCATCAGCAGGGATAGGGAAGATGATTAAAATTGATGGGAAGATGGATGGAGCCAAATACAGGACCATTCTGGATGAAAACCGTTGGAGTCTGCAAAAGACCTGAGACTAGGACGGAGATTTATCTTCCAACAAGACAATGATCCCAAACATAAAGCAAAATCTACAATGGAATGGTTCAAAAATAAACGTATCCAGGTCTTAGAATGGCCAAGTCAAAGTCCAGACCTGAATCCAAAAGAGAATATGTGGAAAGAGCTGAAAACTGCTGTTCACAAACGCTCTCCATCCAACCTCAAAGAGCTCGAGCTATTTTGCATGGAAGAATGGGCAAGAATTTCAGTCTCTAGATGTGCAAAACTGCAGTTGTAATCACAGCAAAAGGTGGCGCAACAAAGTATTAATGCAAGGGGGCAGAATAATTTTGCACGCCCCACTTTTCAGTTTTATTATTACAAAAAAAGTTTAAATGATCCAATAAATTTCTTTCCACTTCACAATTGTGACCCACTTGTTGTTGATTCTTCACCAAAAATTTAAAATGTTATATCTTTTTGTTTGAAGCCTGAAATGTGGCAAAAGGTTGAAAAGTTCCAGGGGGCCGAATACATTCGCAAGGCACTGTATTTAGTCAGCCACCAATTGTGTAAGTTCTCCCACTTAAAAAGATGAGAGAGGCCTATAATTGACATCATAGGTAGACCTCAACTATGGGAGACAAAATGAGAAAACAAATCCAGAAAATCACATTGTCTGATTTTTAAAGAATTTATTTGCAAATTATGGTGGAAAATAAGTATTTGGTCAATAACAAAAGTTCATCTCAATACTTGTTATATATCCTTTGTTGGCAATGACAGGGGTGAAACGTTTTCTGTAAGTCTTCACAAGGTTGGCACACACTGTTGCTGGTATGTTGGCCTATTCCTCCATGCAGATCTCCTCTAGAGTAGTGATGTTTTGGGGCTGTCGCAGGGGCAACACGGACTTTCAACACCCTCCAAAGGTTTTCTATGTGGTTGAGATCTGGAGACTGGCTAGGCCACTCCAGGACCTTGAAATTCTTCTTACGAAGCCACACCTTCGTTGCTCTGGCAGTGTCCTTGGGATCATTGTCATGCTGAAAGACCCAGCCACGTTTCATTTTCAATGCCCTTGCTGATGGAAGGAGGTTTTCACTCAAAATCTCACGATACATGGCCCTATTCATTCTTTCATGTACACGGATCAGTCGTCCTGGTCCATTTGCAGAGAAACAGCCCCAAAGCATGATATTGCCACCCCCTTACTTGACAGTAGGTATGGTGTTCTTTGGATGCAACTCAGCATTCACTCTCCTTCAAACACGGTGAGTTGTGTTTCTACCAAACAGTTTTACTTTGGTTTCATCTGACCATATGACATTCTCCCAATACTTTTCTGGAACATCCAAATGCTCTCTAGCAAACTTCAGATGGGCCCGGATATGTAGTGGCTTAAGCAGGGGGACACGTCTGGCACTGCAGGATCTGAGTCCCTGGCGGCGTAGTGTGTTACTGACGGTAGCCTTTGTTACGTTGGTCCCAGCTTTCTGCAGGACATTCACTGGGTCCTCTTGTGTGGTTCTGGGATTTTTGCTCACAGTTCTTGTGATCATTTTGACCCCACGGGGTGAGATTTTGCTTGGAGCCCCTGATCGAGAGAGATTATCAGTGGTCATGTATGTCTTCCATTTTCTAATTATTGCTCCCACAGTTGATTTCTTTACACCAAGCTGCTTTCCTATTGCAGATTCAGTCTTCCCAGCCTGGTACAGGTCTACAATTTTGTTTCTGGTGTTCTTCAACAGCTCTTTGGTCTACACCATAGTGGAGTTTGGAGTATGACTGTTTGAGGTGGTGGACAGCTGTCTGTACCTTTCACAATTAGAGTTTAGCATGCCTTTAAAAAATCCATTTTTTTCTCCACTGCCTTCAATGAGGAATATGAACTGTCAGATGAAATGCAGAGTGTGAAAACAAACTCCCCATTAAAAGTGGCTTATCTGACCTAGGAAGAAGTGCAGCAGCGTCTTAAAAAGTTTAAAATATATAAATCACCAGGTCTTGATGGCATACACCCCCATATACTAAGAGAATAAAGTCATGTAATAGACATACCTTTATTTATGATATTTATATTACTGACAGAAAGTGTTCCACAGGATTGGCGCTTGGCAGACATGGTGCCAATGTTCAAAAATGGGTCAAAAGGGATGTTTAACATCTGTGTTGCTATCTTAGAGTACCTCAATGAAAATAAGCAAATAACATCATATCAGCATGGCTTCATGAGAGATCGGTCATGTCAAACTAATTTAGTCAGTTTCCATGAGAAAGTAAGTTCTAGACATGATCAGGTCAATGGATGTCATACAGTGAAGGAAATAAGTATTTGATCCCTTGCTGATTTTGTAAGTTTACCCACTGTCAAAGACATGAACAGTCTATAATTTTTAGGGTAGATTAATTTTAACAGTGAGAGATAGAATATCCAAAAAATACAGAAAATCACATTGTCTAAATGATATATATTTATTTGCATTTTGCACAGAGAAATAAGTATTTGATCCCCTACCAACCATTAAGAGTTCAGGCTCCTCCAGACCAGTTAAGCCTCATTCACACGTCAGTGTTTCACAGATGTGTGCTGTTCGTGTTCTCCACGGACAGAACACGTCCCCAATCATTTTAATGTGTGTGTTGAGACATCAGTGTTTCATCACGGTCCGTGGTTCCATTTTTTTTAGCACAGATGCATGTCCTATCTTGATCCATGTTCCCGGATCCCTCATGCCCATTATAGTGAATGAGTCCGTGAAAACCACGGATCCCTCATGGATGTCATCCGTGTTGCATCCGTTTCTTACGGATCATTAAGAAGAAATGCTTTGAAAATTATTTTTCAGCTGTTCAGTGTCAGTGAAACACGGATGCAACACGGATAGCAAAAAACAGACACATGGACCCAACACGGATGCTTCACGGACAGCTTCACGAATGCATCACTGACCACCTGCTCACGGATTTGAGCACGTTCACAGACGTGTGAATGAGGCTTAAGACGCTCCTAATCAACTCGTTACCTGCATTAAAGACAGCTGTCTTAAATGGTCACCTGTATAAAAGACTCCTATCCACAGACTCAATCAGTCAGACTCTAACCTCTACAACATGGCCAGGACCAAAGAGCTTTCTAAGGATGTCAGGGACAAGATCATAGACCTGCACAAGGCTACAGAATGACTGTCAATTGACATCGATCTGGGGCTCCATGCAAAATCTCACCTCGTGGGATATCCTTGATCATAAGAAGGTGAGAGATCAGCCTAAAACTACACGAGGGGAACATGTTAATGATCTCAAGGCAGCTGGTTCCACAGTCACCAAGAAAACCATTGGTAACACATTACGCCATAGTGGATTAAAATCCTGCAGTGCCCACAAGGTCCCCCTGCTCAAGAAGGCACATGTGCAGGCCCATCTGAAGTTTACAAATGAACACCTGGATGATTCTGAGAGTGATTGGGAGAAGGTGCTTTGGTCAGATGAGACAAAAATTGAGCTCTTTGGCATTAACTCAACTCGCCGTGTTTGGAGGAAGAGAAATGCTGCCTATGACCCACACAATACCATCCCCAATGTCAAGCATGGAGGTGGAAACATTATGTTTTGTTTTTTTTTCTCCGCTAAGGGCACAGGACTACTTCACCGCATCAATGGGAGAATGGATGGAGCCATGTACCGTAAAATCCTGAGTGACAACCTGCTTCTATCCACCAGGACATAAAAATGGGTCGTGGCTGGGTCTTTCAGGATGACAATGACCTAAAACATAGAGCCAAGGCAACAAAGGAGTGGCTCAAACAGAAGGACATTAAGGTCATGGAGTGGCCTAGCCAGTCTCCAGACCTTAATTCCATAGAAAACTTATGGAGGGAGCTGAAGATCAAACCTGCCAAGCGACAGCCTCGAAATCTTAAGGATTTAGAGATGATCTGCAAAGAGGAGATGACCAAAATTCCTTCTGACATGTGTGCAAACCTCATCATCAACTACAAAAAATGTCTGACTGCTGTGCTTGCCAACAAGGGTTTTGCCACCAAGTATTAAGTCTTGTTTGCCAGATGGATCAAATACTTATTTCTTAGTGCAAAATGCAAATAAATATACTGTATATCATTTAGACAATGTGATTTTCTGGATTTTTTGGGGGGGATATTCTATCTCTCACTGTTAAAATTAACCTACCCTAACAATTATAGACTGTCCATGTCTTTGACAGTGGACAAATTTACAAAAAAAGGGGATCGAATACTTATTTCCTTCACTGTATATCTTGACTCCTTTAAAGCATTTGATACTTTACCACATAAAATATTATGATATAAAATGAGAATGCTTGGACTGGGAGAAAATGTGTGTATGTGAGTAAGTAACTGGCTCAGTGATTGAAAAATAGAGGTACATATTCAGATTTGGTCACTATCACTAGGGTACCTCAGGGGTCAGAATTGGGCCCTATTCTTTTCAGTATTTCTGTTAACGATCTTGTAAAAGGCTTGCACAGTAAAATATCTTTTTTTTAAAGTAATTAAGACAATAGAGGACAGTATACTGCTACAAATGGATAGGAATTGATTTGAGGTTTGGGTAGAGAAGTGGCAAATTAGGTTTCACATTGGCAGATGTAAGGTTATGAATATGGGAAGAAAAAAAATACATGTCACCCATACATACTAAATGGTAAAACACTGGGTAAAACTGACACAGAAAAGCACTTAGGAATTCTAGTAAAAAGCTTAACTATAGAAACCAGTGTCAGGCAGCTGGCATAGATGCGTGTGATGAGAACATAGTCCGGCCACTTTACAAATCACTAGTATACCACACATGGAGTATTGTGCACAATTTTGGGCTCATGTGCACAAGACAGACATACCATAGCAGAGCTAGAGAGGGTTCAGAGGAGGGCAACTAAAGTAATAACTGGAATTGGTAGATTACAGTACCCAGTACTGTACTAATTAGGGTTATTTAGTTTGGAAAAAAGTTGGTTTAGGGGAGATATAATAACTATGTATAAATACACCAGGGGCAAAACAGATTCCCATAATCTATTTATCCCCAGGACTGTGACTGTGATGTGATGAGGGGACATGATGAGGGGACATTCTCTAGAGGAAAGAAGGTTTCTACGCAGACATAGAAGAGAATTCTTTACTGTACGAGCAGTGTGACTATGGAACTCTCTGCCAGAAGAGGTGGTTATGGTCAACTCACTAAAATAGATGAAGAGGGTCCTGGATGTATTTCTAAAGTGTAATGATATTACAGGTTATAGTTAATAAGATTTCTGGAGATATCATTGATCCAGGGAGTTATTCTGATTGCCCGATTGGAGTCAAGAATGATTTTTTTTCCCTCTGGATCAACTTGCAGGATAGCAGGCTGAACTGGATGGAGCTACAGTATGTCTTTTTCAGTCTTATAAACTATCTAATATATAAAGCTGAGTGTATGTTTGTGTGTATGTATGTCCGCTAAAGGAATCCGCACCTTCGCATTTACAATCACGAAATTGGCACACAGGTACATTAGGTATTCGGGAAGGTTTTAGACCAGGTCTCAGCTCTCTAGGACATACCGTTCCTGAGTTATTCCCAAAAATGCATTAGCCAATAGAAGCCTGGTCACATGACCCTTATCAGCCAATAGAAGGCCCTTACTCTCCACATACACACAATTTTACAACAGGTTTCCATAACAACCCAGCCATTTTTCTTTACTGTTGTAGGTCAGCTTTAAAGGGGCAGGGCGCTGTGGATGACACTGTTAAAGGGGTATTCCGGTTACCATAAATATAACTTATGTTTTAGATAAATTCATCATCAATCATTACCTAATATAATGTAAGTTTCACATATTTACTGTTCAGTAGTAATAAAAGATGTGTTCTTCCGCTGCTACCCACTGTGTTTCCTCATAAATTACCATGGGATTGACCTGTAATTCAGGCCACCCTCAAAAGAAAGACTTAAAAACACCACCACCAAGTCCAGTTAAGCCACACACCCCAAACCAGTCAGGCCACGCCCCTCCCACTCCACAGACAACGGGGATTGAAAAAATGAAGGTAAAAATCAACTTCTGTCAGCTGCAGGGGTGGGAGGATGGCTTTCTCCCTGCAGCTCATGCTCAGACTGCACAATGCTGCTGTCTGAGTGTGAGCTTTTCAAAAGAACATCCCTGTGTCTGTCCAGGCCCTGCGCCGGACGGAGGACAAGGAGTCTGAAACCAGACTGTCCGGCCTAAAAACGGACCTCTGGACACCTTAGTGGCAGGCTGCTGTGGAGGTCACAGTTAAAGGGGAGGGTGCTGTGGATGTTACTGGCTGCCAAGGGTACTGTGAGGTCACTGTTAATGGGGCAGTCTCTGTGGAGGTCTCTGTCAAGGGGGCCAGGAATGGTGGAGGTAAGTTAAGGGGACTGTAACCTATGGTCAGTGTTAAGGGGTAGGGGGCTTTGGAGGTCACTGTTAAGGAGGTGGGGTGCTGTAGTGGTCACTGTCGATATCTTTTAACGATACACACAAACATTAAATGAAATAGATGAAATATACCCGGGCGAAGCCAGGTCCTTCTGCTAGTGTTACTATAAAGTGGGGAAAAAAAGTATTTATTCAGCCACCAATTGTGCAAGTTCTCCCACTTAAAAAGATGAGAGAGGCCTGTAATTGACATCATAGGTAGACCTCAACTATGAGAGACAAAATGAGAACAAATCCAGAAAATCAGGTTGTCTGATTTTTAAAGAATTTATTTGCAAATTATGGTGGAAAATAAGTATTTGGTCACCTACAAACAAACAAGATTTCTCAGACCTGTAACTTCTTCTTTAAGAGGCTCCTCTGTCCTCCACTCATTACCTGTAGTAATGGCACCTGTTTGAACTTGTTATCAGTATCAAAGACACCTGTCCTCAACCTCAAACAGTCACACTCCAAACTCCACTATGGTGAAGACCAAAGAGCTGTCGAAGGACACCAGAATCAAAATTGTAGACCTGCACCAGGCTGGGAAGACTGAATCTGCAAACGGCAAGCAGCTTGGTGTGAAGAAATCAACTGTGGGAGCAATAATTAGAAAATGGAAGACAGACAAGACAACTGATAATCTCCCTCGATCAGGGGCTTCATGCAAGATATAACCCCGTGGGGTCAAAATGATCACAAGAACTGTGAGCAAAATCCCAGAACCACACGGGAGGACCTAGTGAATGACCTGCAGAAAGCTGGGACCAACATAACAAAGGCTACCGTCAGTAACACACTACGCCGCCAGGGACTCAGATCCTGCAGTGCCAGACATGTCCCCCTGCTTAAGCCACTACATATCCAGGCCCATCTGAAGCTTGCTAGAGAGCATTTGGATGTTCCAGAAAACTATTGGAAGAATGTCATATGGTCAGATGAAACCAAAGTAGAACTGTTTGGTAGAAACACAACTCGTTGTGTTTGGAGGAGAGTGAATGCTGAGTTGCATCCAAAGAACACCATACCTACTGTGAAGCATGGGGGTGGCAACATCATGCTTTGGGGCTGTTTCTCTGCAAAGGGACCAGGACGACTGACATGAAATAATGAATAGAGCCATGTATCGTGAGATTTTCAGTGCAAACATCCTTCCATCAGCAAGGGCATTGAAGATGAAACATGGCTGGGTCTTTCAGCATAACAATGATCCCAAGGACACCGCCAGGGCAACGAAGGAGTGGCTTTGTAAGAAGCAAGGTCCTGGAGTGGCCTAGCCAGTCTCCAGAACTCAACCCCATAGAAAACCTTTGGAGGGAGTTGAAAGTCCGTGTTGCCCAGCGACAGCCCCAAAACATCACTGCTCTAGAGGAGATCTGCATGGAGGAATGGGCCAACATACCAGCAACAGTGTGTGCCAACCTTATGAAGACTTACAGAAAACGTTTGACCTCTGTCATTGCCAACAAAGGATATATAACAAAGTATTGAGATGAACATTTGTTATTGACCAAATACTTATTTTCCACCATAATTTGCAAATAAATTCTTTAAAAATCAGACAATGTGATTTTCTGGATTTGTTTTCTCATTTTGTCTCCCATAGTTGAGGTCTACCTATGATGTCAATTACAGGCCTCTCTCAACTTTTTAAGTGGGAGAACTTGCACAATTGGTGGCTAACTAAATACTTTTTTCCCCATTGTAAGGGTGAAGAACAAGTAAAAAATGAATGTGGATAAATAGAAATGGAAAGAGAGCAATACGTGACAAAAAGAAAGCATTTAAATTGCTAAAACAGGAAGGAAAATAAATCAAGAAAACTAATCATAAAATGTTTTTTAATTATATAAATGGTAAAAAGTTTAAACCTGATGAGGGAGGAGTTGTAGAGAGCAATGAGGAGAAAGCAAATCTATTAAATATTTTTTGTGGCGGCATTCCTATCCCCAAGGATATTATCCAAGTTAGTGAGGCTAATGGCCTCTCTTAGCTGGTCAAGTTGTGCTTTTTGGAAATTTGGCGTTTTTGTGCCTCCATTTTTTTAAGACCTGCATTTTAGATCCTGTCTTAATAAATCACCTGCACTGGTGGTGGACCACCAAAGTTATGAAGAGGCACCGACCCCATATAACTTTGGCGCATCCAGCGCCAGTCTAAATGTAAGCCAGCTTCCTAGCTGGCTTACTTTTAGACTATTTTCCACTCCTAAAACAGGCATAGAAAATGATGGCCTGTCCCCTTCCCTGCCCGCGCCATGCCCACTTTTTTTAGACCTGAGCTGTCACGGGGGAGACAAGGGAAGGTGCGCCCTGTACTGAATACCCCCCGTTCTCTCCCTGCCTGCTTGCCTCAGTCGGCCCTAGGCGGCCGCGGACAACCACGGTGACGGTCCCTGCTCTGTAGAAGTGCACAGGGAGGAACAGGGAACAATTGGAGAGACAAACACAGACGAAACAAACACAATATCAGAATAGTCAGCAAGCCGGGTCATGCACAGGAGATAACGTCAATACCGGGGGTGAAGCAAAGAGAGGTCGAAGTCCAAGTCCAAGGTCAGGGTCAAACAGCAATCAAACACTAGGTCGCACAAGCACTGATCAAAGTAGTAACGCTAATCACAGGCGATTAGGGAGGACAACTAGTGGCTTTAAATAGCCCTCCACTGGGTCATGTGACGGGGCCAGCGTCACATGACCTCATTTGCATACCGAGCGCTGGCCAAACGTGACCAGCGCTCAAATATGCACCAAATTTGGTCATGTGGCGTGGCCAGTGCCACATGACCCAAAACCAGGTATAAATAAATGTTCTGAGCGCTGGTTGCCCAGACCAGCGCTCAGATGTCCCCGCCTGCTCGTTTACTAGGGGGGCGGGGAGGACGCCGGACACGCTGTATCAGTGCGCGAGCCGGACCCTCTCCTGTGAGTGTCGTCATGGAGACGAGGACGCATCCTGCGTCCCCGCTCCGGCGCACTCCTGGGAGACCGGCGGCACGGCAGAAGGGAAGCGCGCCGCCGACTCCCCGTTACAGTACCCCCCCCTTCACGAGGGGCCACCGGACCCTTAGCTGGAGGAACCGGCTTTTCAGGATGCTGTCGATGAAAACTCTTAACAAGTGCGTCTGCATGCATCCTGCTCAGCGGTACCCAAGATCTGTCCTCAGGCCCAAATCCCCTCCAGTGTACAAGGTACTGGAAGGAATTCCGGACCTTCCTAACGTCAATGATTCTATGAATCTCGTGCTCCACTTGTCCCTCCACCTCGACCGGAGGCGGGGGCAGTTCCTCTGGACCAGCGGGAGCAACATAACGCTTAAGCAAAGACATATGAAAAACATTGTGAACACGAAGGGAGTCAGGTAAACACAATTCAAACGACACCGGATTGATCACCTTGGTGATCCTGTATGGACCAATGAAGCGAGGTGCAAACTTATAGGATGGTACTTTCATACGTAGATTTTTAGTTGACAACCATACCATGTCCCCCACCTTGAAATTCACACCCTTAGAACGTTTCTTATCGGCCTTAGTTTTTTGAATCCTTTGGGCTCTTTCCAGGTTCGACTGAACCTGTGCCCAAACTGTGCACAGTTCCTGAGAGAGAGCATTGGCCTCTGGGACCGCCGAAACAGCTGGAGAAAAAGAGCCAAAGCGCGGATGAAACCCATGTTGCAGAAAAACGGCGATACCCCAGAAGACGAATTCACACGGTTATTAATCGCGAACTCGGCCAGAGACAGGAATCTGGCCCACACATGCTGGTTATCAGCAACATAACATCTGAGATATTGCTCAACGGACTGATTAAGACGTTCAGTCTGACCATTGGTCTCTGGATGAAAGGCTGACGAAAAGGATAAGGAAATATCGATCTTCTTACAGAAGGCCCTCCAGAATTTAGACACAAACTGCACCCCCCTGTCAGAAACAATATTCTCAGGAACACCGTGTAGTTTAACTATGTGGTCCATAAATACGGAAGCCAAAACCTTTGCAGAGGGTAATTTACACAAAGGAATAAAGTGACACATCTTGCTGAATCTGTCCACCACTACAAGAATCACGGTTTTACCCTCAGAGCATGGCAAATCCGTGATGAAGTCCATGGACAGATGTGACCAAGGTCTATCAGGTATGGGTAATGGACGCAACTCACCCATAGGCCGAGTCTTGGGATTCTTGGACCTGGCACAAGTATTGCACGCAGTTACAAAAGCCTGAACATCTCTGGAGATTGACGACCACCAATACTGCCTAGAGACCAACTCCTTGGTGGCATTGATACCAGGATGTCCACATAAAACAGAGCTATGGCACTCACCCAGCAGTCGCAACCGCAAATGAGCTGGCACAAATAACTTGTCATTGGGAGTACCAGTGGGAGAAAGATGTTGTCCTGCCACGATTTCAGAAGCGAGATCAGATGAGGTAGCGGCTACGATGATGTCAGCTGGCAGGATGGGCTCAGGAGGGACGTCAGGAGGCTGATACGCCTGGAAACTTCGGGATAAGGCATCGGCCTTAATGTTCTTGCTTCCGGGTCTGAAGGTAACACAAAAGTCAAAACGAGTAAAGAACAAAGCCCACCTCGCCTGTCTGGGATTCAATCGCTTAGCAGATTCCAGAAACATCAAATTCTTATGATCCGTGAGGACCGTAATGCGGTGTAATGCCCCTTCTAAAAAATGACGCCATTCCTCAAATGCCCACTTGATTGCTAGTAACTCCCTATTACCAATGTCATAGTTTCTCTCGGCAGGAGAGAACTTGCGGGAGAAGAAGGCGCATGGCTTGAGATTAGTTAAGGTGGAAGACCCCTGGGACAGTACTGCCCCCACACCATCTTCAGATGCATCCACCTCAACTACAAACGGCTTATTTTGATCAGGCTGGATCAGCACAGGAGCATCAACAAAAAACCGCTTTAGCTTTTCAAACGCTTCAATAGCTGCAGGGGACCAGTTGACTAAATCAGCTCCCTTGCGGGTCAAATCCGTAATGGGTTTGGCTATAACAGAAAAATTTTTGATAAATTTCCGATAGAAATTAGTAAAACCCAGAAATCGCTGGAGCGCCTTCAGAGAGGAAGGTCGCACCCACTCTACAATGGCCTGTACCTTACCCGGGTCCATTTTGAAGGAAAAAGGGGTGAGAATGTATCCCAAAAAGGTCACTTCCTGAACACCAAAGATACACTTCTCCCCTTTGACAAACAACTTGTTCTCACGCAACACCTCCAGCACTTGCCTGGTGTGGGATACGTGACTCTCCCAGTCTGTAGAAAAAATCAAGATGTCATCAATATAGACAATTACAAATTTTCCAATAAATGGTCTAAAAATGTCATTGACAAAATTTTGGAACACCGCAGGAGCATTACTTAACCCGAAGGGCATTACTAGGTACTCATAATGACCCTCCGGGGTATTAAAGGCAGTTTTCCATTCATCACCCTCACGGATTCTGATCAGGTTGTACGCCCCCTTCAGATCTAGCTTAGTAAACCAACAAGCACCCTGAACCTGATTCAACAAATCAGGAATAAGGGGCAGCGGGTACCTGTTTTTAACAGTAATTTTATTGAGTTCCCTGTAATCAATACAGGGCCTCAACCCTCCATCCTTTTTCCCGACAAAGAAAAATCCTGCCCCCATGGGAGAAACAGAAGGCCGGATGTGACCCTTGGCCAGACTCTCCTTGAGATAATCCCTCATAGACTGACGCTCTGGAGTAGAGAGATTATAGATACGGCCCTTGGGATATCTGGACCCCTCAATAATATCGATGGCACAATCATATTGCCGGTGAGGAGGGAGGAACTCAGCCTCGGACATGGAGAAAACGTCCGAAAAATCCTTGATGTACTCAGGTAAGAAAGGAGACTCAGTAGTACCTCCCAACTGCAATACAGATTTGCAACACTTGTCACAATTCAGCCCCCATTTTTCTAATTCACCTGTTGACCAATTGATTACAGGATTGTGGTCCTGCAACCAAGGTAAACCAAGAACTAGGTCAGCAGGTAAATTTTTTAAAACCCAAAAAACACATTTTTCGGAATGCGAAATCCCAACCGTCAGGGTCACACTAGGAGTACAGAACTCGATCCTCCCATTATTTAGGGGAGTGGAGTCGAGGGCGATAATTTGAATACCCTCCCTTAAAGGGACCATCGGTAAACCCACAGACTGTACAAAATCAAAATTAATAAAATTAGCAGCAGAACCAGAGTCAACAAAAGCCTTTCCAGAACCCCTGAATTGATCATATGCAATGGAGATGGGTACTAAAATCTTTCTCCTTACCACTGCTGGGGTTACCTTACCTCCCACCGGAGATCTCCTAGAGGGCGGAAGTCTTGGACACTGCTGGACCCAGTGGTTCACCTCACCGCAGTAGAAGCAGGCTCCCTTTAAACGTCTTTGGTTTCTCAGGATACCTCCTAACTGCATGGACTCCGGGACCTTGGCAGGAGGTGGACTCAGAGGAGGAAACTCAGGCAGGACGACAGCTTGAGGAGTATTTGATCGTTCCCTCTGTCTTTCTCTCACCCGTCGATCCAGCTTAATAACTAAAGTCATGGTCGTCTCTAGGGAGTCAGGAGTAGGATAACAAACCAGAAGATCCTTGAGTTGGTCTGACAGCCCCACCCTAAACTGGCTTCTCAAAGCTGGGTCATTCCACCCAGAGGAGACACACCACTTCCTGAACTCTGCACAGTAATCCTCTACAGGGCGGTTTCCCTGCTGAATGTTCCTGAGCTGAGTTTCTGCTACAGTGGCCCAGTCTGGTTCTTCATACAAAAGACCTAAGGCCTGGAAAAAGGCCTCCACAGACAACAGACATGGGGAGTCAGATGGCAATGAGAAAGCCCACTCCTGCGGATCCCCTTGCAGCAAGGAAATAATTATTCCTACCCGCTGCTGCTCAGAACCCGAGGAGTGTGGGCGTAAATGAAAATATAATTTGCAACTTTCCTGGAAAGAACGGAAAGTCTTTCGGTTACCCACAAACCGATCGGGCAACCTTATATAGGGTTCAATAATGGAGGGAGCGGCTGCGGGTACAGTTTGCAGCTGCTCCTGGTGTTGGATTCTCTCGGCCAGATCCTGGATCATCTGAGCCATGTCACTTATATGATCCGTGAGAATTAGCAACGGCTCCATTTAGTATGGCCTGTGATTCTGTCACGGGGGAGACAAGGGAAGGTGCGCCCTGTACTGAATACCCCCCGTTCTCTCCCTGCCTGCTTGCCTCAGTCGGCCCTAGGCGGCCGCGGACAACCACGGTGACGGTCCCTGCTCTGTATAAGTGCACAGGGAGGAACAGGGAACAATTGGAGAGACAAACACAGACGAAACAAACACAATATCAGAATAGTCAGCAAGCCGGGTCATGCACAGGAGATAACGTCAATACCGGGGGTGAAGCAAAGAGAGGTCGAAGTCCAAGTCCAAGGTCAGGGTCAAACAGCAATCAAACACTAGGTCGCACAAGCACTGATCAAAGTAGTAACGCTAATCACAGGCGATTAGGGAGGACAACTAGTGGCTTTAAATAGCCCTCCACTGGGTCATGTGACGGGGCCAGCGTCACATGACCTCATTTGCATACCGAGCGCTGGCCAAACGTGACCAGCGCTCAAATATGCACCAAATTTGGTCATGTGGCGTGGCCAGTGCCACATGACCCAAAACCAGGTATAAATAAATGTTCTGAGCGCTGGTTGCCCAGACCAGCGCTCAGATGTCCCCGCCTGCTCGTTTACTAGGGGGGCGGGGAGGACGCCGGACACGCTGTATCAGTGCGCGAGCCGGACCCTCTCCTGTGAGTGTCGTCATGGAGACGAGGACGCATCCTGCGTCCCCGCTCCGGCGCACTCCTGGGAGACCGGCGGCACGGCAGAAGGGAAGCGCGCCGCCGACTCCCCGTTACATGAGCGGGGAGAAGTTGCAGATTGCGGTGCAACTAACCATTGTGCCGCCATTTGTGCCTGAAATATTCCTAATATAGGCATATTTCATTATACTAATTACCCCTTAGTCTACTTATTTAGATGCTGCTCTCAGACATTTAGATGCTGCTTTCTTCAAACCAGACCTCTTTTACTCTGGATTCAAAAGCTATGGGTAAATGCATGTTTGACCATGTTAACAAACAGCGTGGGGGTGTGGACAGCAGCTGACATGGCTAGGCGCACTTGAGAGGAGCAGTATTTGAACCCTTATTATCCTGAACTCTTCTGGCACAACTCCACTTTTTCTACACCCGGCGATACCTGACTTAACTACATACTGCGGCAAGATATCGGAGAAACCATATCCTGTTCTATCTTTCCTGATAAGTTCCATTTTTCTGCAGAGTGGCATTTGTTTGGCCTTCAGCGCCATTTTACCTTCCCGCCTACAGTGCTAAGACAGAGAGAAGGTGGCATGCACGGCACCAAAAGAACAGGGCTCCTGGGGCTGCCCTATGTGGAAAGTAGTGAAGACTGAGAGCAGACAGACCCAGTCATTAGGGGAAGAAACTTACTGGTGGCACGCTTTAGTGAACACAGCAGAACACTAACATATCCTCTTCATCAGTGCCATTACGCCATGTGGAAGGGACTGGACAACAGCTCATTACTACTACTGGCTGCATCAGAGTAAAACTGGAGTAGTCTGCACTATACCTCTGGAGAAGCAGGGTGTGCTATACTATTCTGTTACATATTGTCAGACTTAGTCTTTTAAGACTGGTGCTCAGGATGCTCTCACATTCAAGGGTTTGTCTGGGCATTTAAGCATACCTCCCAAGTGTCCCTCTTTGGGAGGGATAGTCCCTCTTTTTGACTTAAGTCCCTCTGTCCCTCTTTGATCCTTAAATGTCCCTCTTTTTGATCTGGAGAACTAATGCATAATTGGTCATTAATACATTTACTAAATTGCTCCTTACTAAAGTGTCTGTATGGTTTCTACCTGTATATTAGACAAGAACTTCATTATTTGGTGCAATTTGGACCTTAAAATATCTATAATCTGATGATTTATGTAGTCATATTTATATGGACATTGAAGCGCAAGAAAAAAAAATGCCGCAGGGGTTCCAGTAATTATGATTTGGGCGGAGTTAGAGGCGTGGCCTAGTATAAAAAAACTGCCGTGATGCGCGCCGCACATATTGTCCCTCTTTGCAATTTTCAAAAGTTGGGAGGTATGATTTAAGACCTTACTGTCTGACCCATTACATTACCCCATAGCCTAAACTTGGTGGATGATCTGAGACTTTGTGTTATATAATCCTGTCATAACTCTGCCAAGTTTGCAAAATGAGCCCCTCAGAGTCGCAAAAGGCCTCTGAAGAAGTTTGCAACGGTAGAGGCAGGGGAGATCCCTCCTATGCCACAATCCCAGCATCTGGTACAATCTTGGAAACCGAACCCCTGTATGTGCACAGGAAATCACTCTTCAGCAAGTTTCAGACAAGGTGCTAGCAGCTATCAATGTGTGTCAGACCTCATTTACCACATTGATTTTGACTGTCAAAGTGGAGGTGGGCCTGTTGCGACAGGACATGCAAAATCTTCTAGAGAGAGACCAACACACGGAAGAGCGCATTCCCTATGTCGAGGACCATACGGCTCCTATGCCTAGGGCTATCTGGGATTTGGAGACCAAGGCGGAAGCTACGTATAAAAACAAAAGGCTGATGATCTAGAAAACAGACTTTATTGTAATATTAGAATTATTGGTCTTCCTGAAAGAGCCAAGGGTTGCTCCCCAGACGAGTTTGTAGAGCACTGGATTAAAGACCTGTCAAGGTTGGGGTACACAGAAAAGGGAGATGTGATCCCTGAGCTCACCCCAACCCCTGTCCCTGCCTAATTGCCTCCGTATCCTAGGCGACACGGTGACAACCACGAGGACTGCAATTACTCTAGACTAAGGTGCAGGGAAAAGGGAAGACAAACAGAGACGAACAAAACACAGAAGAATAGTCAGCTAGCCGTGTCAGAAACCAGAGATAACGTCAGTACAAAATCAGAAGACGGTAGAGTAGTCAGGTACGAGCCAAGGGTCAAATAAGCAGTAGAATACACACGGTAACAACGCACAAGCAGGAATAGCAAGGAAATGCAAAAAACAGCAAGGAGCAGAGAGAAAGATAGGTATATAAGCAGGAAGATATCCCACCCCCAGGTTCTGAATGGACCAGATTCAGAGAAGCCACTCAGCCCAGCACCTGAGTATTAACCCTGAGTAGACAAACCAAACATGAAGCTGGGCGTTGGCTCTAAAACAACCCACAGTGTGAACATGGTCCAAGGCAAGGCGTAGGCACTAAACAGAAACACACAAAAACTCAGAATACCAAGCAAAACATAGAACCTATGTTCTCCGATGACCAGACCTGACAGTACCCCCCCCTCCACGAGGGGCCTCCGGACCCTTAGACCCTAAAGATGGTTTAGACGGATAGTCCCGATGAAAAGATTTAACCAATCGTGGAGCATGAACATCCCTAGCAGGGACCCAGGATCTATCCTCAGGACCGAAACCCTTCCAATGAATGAGGTATTGAAGAGAGTTCCTGACCAGTCTGGAATCGACAATCCTCTCTACCTCATACTCGAGATCACCCTCCACCACTGATGGCGAGGGAGGGTCAGGGAGGGGTACCACAGGATCCACATAGCGTTTCAACAGACTCTTGTGAAACGTATTGTGAACCCGCCAGTCAGAGGGCAACGCCACCTTGAACGATACAGGATTAATAACGTGAGTTACTGTAAATGGACCAATGAACCTAGGAGCCAGTTTCAGAGACGGAACTTTCAACTTAAGGTTCTTAGTAGACAATAGGACCTTGTCACCCACAACAAAAGTTTCTGAAACAGTACGCCTACTTCTGGATGAATGGACCATTAAACTTTGTGCTCTTTTCAAGTTCTGCTGAACTCGCGACCACACTGTGCACAGTTGGTTAGTTATGGACTCAGCACGAGGGGTATCCGAAACTGACGATGACGAGAAGGAAAACCTGGGATGGAATCCATAATTACAGAAGAAAGGAGATGTGAGTGTGGATGAACTAGTGTGATTGTTGATGGCAAACTCTGCTAACGGAAGATATGAGACCCACAGATGTTGACAGTCAGAAACAAAAAGACGAAGGTACTGTATGAGCTCTTGATTCATCCTCTCCGTCTGCCCATTAGTTTCGGGATGGAAGGCCGAGGAAAAGGACAATTTTACCTCAAGCTTAGAACAGAAAGCTCGCCAAAACTTAGCCACAAATTGTACCCCCCTGTCAGACACAACCTCATCAGGAATACCGTGGAGATGCACAATATGTTGAATAAATAGATCTGCCAATTCCTCTGCTGAAGGCAGCTTCTTTAGCGGGACAAAATGGCCCATCTTAGAGAAACGATCCACCACCACCCATATAACAGAGAACCCTTGAGAGAGTGGCAGATCGGTAACAAAATCCATAGACACGTTAGACCAAGGCCTGTCTGGCACTGGGAGCGGGAGAAGAGGTCCCTCAGGACGTCTCCTGGGGACCTTTCCTCGCGCACAGACCTGACAAGCTAAAACAAATGCATGAACGTCAGTATTCATATGTGGCCACCAGTAGTTTCTTTTCAATAGATCTAGTGTTCCCCGAACACCTGGATGACCTGCTAGTACGGAACAGTGTGTCTCCTCTAACACTCTCAATCGAAGGGACAAGGGAACAAACATTTTGCCTTCCGGAAGGTCTCTTGGGGCAGAATTTTGCTTGGAGCGAATTTGATCTGAGAGGTGAGAGGAGATGGCTGCCAAAACAATACCAGCTGGTAAGATGTTACCGGGTTCCGACTCAGGACCCTCAGGGACACCAAAACTCCGAGACAAGGTGTCAGCCCTGACATTATTGGTACCAGGTCGGAAAGTGACCACAAAATTAAAACGAGAGAAAAACAACGCCCATCTAGCTTGACGGGCATTGAGACGTTTTGCATTCTCCAAGTACACAAGATTTTTGTGATCTGTGATCACTGTCACTGGGTGAAGAGCTCCTTCCAGGAAATGGCGCCACACTTCGAACGCCCATTTGATGGCAAGGAGCTCGCGATTCCCAATATCATAATTCCTTTCACAAGACGAGAATTTCTTGGAAAAGAATGCACATGGTCTGAGGTTAGTGAGAGCAGCTGACCCTTGAGATAAAACTGCCCCTACACCAACCTCGGAAGCATCTACCTCAACAATAAATGGCTGAGAGAGATCAGGTTGAATTAATACAGGCGCAGAGGAGAACGCTTTCTTGAGTTCCTCAAACGCAGAGTACGCAGCAGGAGACCAGTTATTGGGATCAGCCCCCTTGCGGGGAAGATCCATGAGTGGCTTGGCAATTACGGAAAAGTGCTTGATAAAATTCCTGTAATAATTGGCAAAACCAAAAAAACGTTGAAGGGATTTTAAATCCGTGGGCCGAACCCAATCCGCGATTGCCTGAACCTTACATGCATCCATCTGAACCTTGGAAGGAGTGACCACATAACCCAAGAATGAAACTTTTTGTACACAAAAAATGCATTTTTCTAGTTTAGCAAACAGAGAGTGATTACGCAGACGGGACAACACCAGACGAAGATGTTTACGATGTGAATAAAGATCAGAAGAAAATATCAGGATATCATCCAGATAAACCACCAAAAAAAACCCCAATACAGTCATGAAAGATATGATTCATAAAACCTTGGAATACAGCTGGGGCATTGCTTAAACCAAAAGGCATAACCAGATACTCGAAATGTCCCAGAGGCGTATTAAAAGCTGTCTTCCACTCATCCCCTTCCCGGATCCGAATCAGGTTATAAGCTCCCCGTAGATCTAACTTGGAGAACCAGTTGGCCCCCGGAACCTGATTCAAGAGGTCCGGGATGAGGGGAAGCGGTCCAGAGTTTTTAACAGTGATTTTATTAAGTTCACGGTAGTCAATACATGGTCTCAAAGCCCCATCTTTTTTCTCAACAAAAAAGAAACCAGCCCCCGTAGGAGATTCGGAAGGCCGAATGTGTCCTATAGCCAAACTCTCATCGATGTATTGTTTTAGAGACTCTCTTTCTGGCACAGACAGATTATAAATCCGACCCTTAGGTAACTTGGCATCAGGTAATAGATCAATCTTACAATCAAAGTCTCTGTGTGGAGGCAAGACTTGAGACAGAGGTTTCGAAAAAACGTCTGCAAAATCTGAAATAAACTCCGGGATCTCAGAATCACATACATTGGTAGAACAAAGGGAAACTTGAGACATATGGGCCTTACACTGAGGGCCCCAGTGAACTAATTCCAGACTCACCCAATCAATAACCGGATTGTGCAGCTGAAGCCAAGGAAGACCCAGAATAATGTCCACAGACAAATCTTTCATTACAAGGAAAGAACAATATTCAATATGTAGTGCACCCACCACCAGTCTTATTTCAGGAGTACGGAATTTGACCAAACCGGCAGAGGGGTCATATCAACACTAGACACCTGGATAGGAGGGGACAGGGGAATCAAAGAAGGCAATATTTGGGAAACAAATTCAAAATCAATGAAGTTGGCGGCTGAACCAGAATCCAAGAAAGCCTGTCCAACACGTGAGGCTGACTGGAAAGAGACGGTGCAGGGCAAAAATACTCTAGAAACATTAGAGGGTACCTGAGCTCCTAGACAGTCCTCCCGATAACTGTCTAGGAGCGGAAGTTTTCCTGCTGAGGTTTTCTTCGGACAGGACTTCAGCAGATGATCCGGACTCCCGCAGTAGAAGCACAAATGATTCCTCGTACGATGTTCCCTTCTCTGCTTAGGCGTAATACTGCCGAGTTCCATCGGTTCCGGTCCGGATTGGCTGGAGACCGGATTGAGGATCGGCTGAGGAGCAGGAGACACCCGAGGAGGTCGCCTGGATCTTAGACGTCTATCTGCCCGGACGGCCAGGGTCATAGCTTCGTCAAGTGTTTTAGGTTCAGCATGGGCTAACAACAAATCCTTCACACGGTCAGACAGTCCAGTCATGAAAAGGTCTTTCAAAGCCCTATCATTCCACCCGGAATCGGTCACATATTGTCGAAAACTAGCACAGTAATTTTCTGCCATCTGTCCACCCTGACGTAGAGACAATAACTGGGATACAGCTAACGCTGGGCGATCAGGCTCGTCATATATCTGACCCAGCTTAACAAAAAACTCGTCAAGGGATGAGCGCAAAGGAGAGGCAGTGGGTAAAGAAAAGGCCCAGGTTTGGGGGTCTCCGCGCAGGAGAGACATAACCAAACCCACCTTTTGCGCTTCAGTTACAAACGACCGAGGTCGTAAAGAAAAATACAAAATACATCCTTCCCGAAACAGAAAAAATTTCTTACGGTCACCGTAAAAAAAATCAGGAAGGGGGACCTTAGGTTCAGGTGCAGGTGTAGGAACCTGGGGTGCAGACACAGGAACCGAGGCCTGCATGTTTTCCTGAACCTGAAGGCGAGTAGCAAGATCCTGAACCAAATTGGTCAAGGCCTGGACCTGAGATACCACCACCGACATTTGCTCCATAGGTGGAATAAACGTAACTGGCCGTATACAGGCTGCAGGCTATTTCGGGCTGGTTTTTCTGTCAAGGTTGGGGTACACAGAAAAGGGAGATGTGATCCCTGAGCTCACCCCAACCCCTGTCCCTGCCTAATTGCCTCCGTATCCTAGGCGACACGGCGACAACCACGAGGACTGCAATTACTCTAGACTAAGGTGCAGGGAAAAGGGAAGACAAACAGAGACGAACAAAACACAGAAGAATAGTCAGCTAGCCATGTCAGAAACCAGAGATAACGTCAGTACAAAATCAGAAGACGGTAGAGTAGTCAGGTACGAGCCAAGGGTCAAATAAGCAGTAGAATACACACGGTAACAACGCACAAGCAGGAATAGCAAGGAAATGCAAAAACCAGCAAGGAGCAGAGAGAAAGATAGGTATATAAGCAGGAAGATATCCCACCCCCAGGTTCTGAATGGACCAGATTCAGAGAAGCCACTCAGCCCAGCACCTGAGTATTAACCCTGAGTAGACAAACCAAGCATGAAGCTGGGCGTTGGCTCTAAAACAACCCACAGTGTGAACATGGTTCAAGGCAAGGCGTAGGCACTAAACAAAAACACACAAAAACTCAGAATACCAAGCAAAACATAGAACCTATGTTCTCCGATGACCAGACCTGACAAGACCTATTCCAGAATACTGACTGTTCTCCTGCATTTGCGGTGGAAAGAGCTCATCAAGTTCTGAGTTGCTCCAAGACCACTCCTAGCATGCCTTTTCAATTGCAACAACCATGATAAAATCCTGCATATGACTCGGAAAAAACAAGATCTTAAATACAATAATACCAGGATATCTATCTTCCTGGATTTCTGTATGGACTTACAGAAGAAGAGGGTGACCTTCGTGGAGATCAAATACTGTTTCCAGGATTGGAACATTCTATACTTGATGGTCTACCTGACAAAGTTATGAATCATCCACGGTGACCAGGCCATAGTCTTCAAATCTCTCAGTGAAGCTTCTGGATGGCTGGGGTTGCAGCCCAGGTCGGCATGCCAATAATCCAGGATCTCTGGGATAGCTGTCTTGTCTTATCTTTCAAAGATTGCATATGCCAGACTTGAGTATCCCTTTGCTAGCATGTTATGTTGTGTGGAATTCTCTCACATGAGTTCTTCTTGTTTAAAGGCTGACATGATAGCTCTATTGATCTATTATTCAATTGGTCCTTCCTTAAAGAAGAACTCCCCGAAAAAAATGTATTCTCTGACCTGTTAGAAAAGTGCATGATATAATCTGTAGTGAATGTCATTTTCTTATCAGTGACTGTTTCTGTGAGTAAAAACCTCTCTTCTTATTGTAGCTAGGTCATGTGACCAACTCCCTGACCTCCAACTGACCCAGGACAGAAAGCCAGTAACTGCTTGATTCATTCCTATGGGAGCCTCACTTTCAGTCTCATAGGAATACATAGAGAATTAGACTTCCTGTCCACACATAAGTCTATGTGTGAGTTGGTGGGTCTAATTGCTGGTCACATGACACAGATAAGAAACTTCAGGATGATAGAAGTAAAAAAATTCAGACACTGGTAAGAAAATGACATTCCCTACAGATTACATCATGTAAATTTCTAGCAGGACATGGAATAACATTTTTGTCGGGGGTTCTTCTTTAACATCTGGCCCACACATTCTTTGCATTTGATGTGCATTTTCAATTGTGTTTATCTGTTCAGCTTGCGGACCTGGGCCATGATTTATGGGCTCAGGCCCATAAGTACTGGGCTATTTTCATTGCTTTGTTAGCTTCATGTAGCTTCTCGATGGTACAGTTGGAACCCGGATTTATGCACAAGCACTGCTTCCATTGCTTTCCCTCCAGCCAGAGCAAACAGACTTGTTATAGTCTGACTGTATGGTTACATTCTGTTTTTATTTTCAGTCCTCATCATGACAGGGCTATGCCTTCTTTCTTGGAATGTTCAGTGGCTGGGATCTCTGAACAAACAATTGATGGTATTTTCTCAAATTAGATTCCACAATCTTCATATTATTTGTTTCCAAGAAACCCATTCAATTCCTACTACTCTTAATTACCTCAAGAAGCCATGGGTTAAGTGATTTGGCCATGCCTGCCTCTCATTGTTTTGATTCTCATGGGTTTTGATTCTGGTTCACAACTCAGTACAGTGGGAGGTGCGAGATCAAGTCATTGATGAGGAAGGTAGATTTATTTTTGTGCATGCCTTAATAGATGGCACTCCTCAGAGTATCATGGGAAAACCTAGTGTGTATTTTTGCAACAAGTGGCACTCTTCTTCCCATCCGTAGTAAATACTATTTGTATTGGGGACTTCAACATATTGTTAGATAGGAACTTATATAAATTTTACCCTTTACGTTCTGAACCAAATGTGGGTGTACAAATGAATCTGGAATCCTTTCTAGTAATGGGCTAGATACCTGAAAGCACATATATTTTCTTGCTGTAGTACCTCTTATGGCACCCTGTTTCGTACAGACTATATGATAGACTTAATATCCTTATGTCCCCTTATATATTGTATTGCATACCTGTCTAGGGCAATATCTGATCACTCACTGCTTCTATGTACATTCATTTGCAGCTTAGGTATGTATAAGAAATGCTTTCACCTCTTCTGGCTGAATCTGATTGGTCCACAAGACAGGATCCCTGTTCAACTTTAGGATTTTCTCCAGGCCCACACGAGCTATAACAATACCATAATTTTATAGGAGACCCTTAAGGCCTACCTTTAAAAGATGTTTGCAATCCTCCAGTTCATTTTTTTTAAAAAGAATTCTCCTGCAAAGAGAAGGAATTGGTGGCCAGATGTGTGGCTCTGGAATGGACATATGTTATGGACCCTTATGAGTTCAATAGAACAGAATGGTTGATGACAGACAGAAAATACATAAATTTGCTATGCACTAAAGGCACCAACAAATCAAACAATAAGCATTTGATTTGGGTAACCAATCCGGGGCTCTATTATTACATCTAGTCGTCCTCCTCCTCGGCTACTGTGTCTATCAGGGCCTCCAATTTGGTTGTGTCACATACTCAGGAAGATATTTTAATGTGATTCACTGAGTTCTATTTTACGCTATTTAAAACCAGTAACTCAAAAACGGTGAGGATATTCACAGTTACTATTCTCACTTTTCCCACTTTATCTGATGCTCAGAAACAGGAGATGGGGAACGCTTTACAACAGAGGAGTTATCTCAAGCCATTTACCATCTGAACAATGCTAAATCCCCTGGCTCTGATGGCCGGCCAAAAGAGGTATATGTCAAATATAAAGAATTGCTGACCCCGCCTAAGCTAAATATGTATACTGCTGCACTCCAACACAGAGCTCTGCCTTCCTCTCTGATTGAAGCTACGATAGTGCTTTTTCTAATACCTGATAAAGATCCCCTGGACTTTAGTTATCACTACCCCATAGCCTTACTAAATATAGATAAAATTCCCACCAGAATGCTAGCCACATGGTTAAATATACACATTTTATCTTAATCCATCCAGACCAATCCGGGTTTATGCTGGGTAAATCTCGGTCTGACAATATCCAATGGGTCCAAATTTTAACCGAAAAAGGAGTGAAGCTGGGTACTGATTGGGCTGTGGCTTCCCTGGAAACTGCAAAGGTGTTCAATTCCATAGAATGGCTGTTTTTTATGGCTTGTCTGGAATGCTTCAGCTTTGGTCACACTTTTTGTCGATGGGTGTCTGTATTATATTTCTTTCCCTTTAGTTTCTTATTAGTAAATGGTGAATTATCCCACAAGTTTCCTTTGTTCAGAGGTACAAGACAGGCATGCCCGCTATCGCTTCACTTGTTTGCATTAGCTATCGAGGTCCTGGCCATCCAATTTCGGCAAGACCCACTTTACACTGAAATTACTTTCAACTCCTGGGAGGACAAGGTCGGTCTCTATGAAGACAACATGGTCCTTTTTATTGCTAACCCCCAAACTTCCTTAGTACATACTATTAACATTATTAATGACTTTGGAAACTACTCCGCTTTGCTAATGAACTTTGACAAGTCAATATATATGGCCCTGGGGCGTGAAGGAGACACAACCGCCACACACATGGCAGGCCTTCGTATTGTGTCTGAGTTTAAGTATTTAGGAGTCATAATTACTAACCTTACACAATTACGGAAAGAAAAGTGGTCTAAAATGGCACAGAAGTGCTCAAACCCCATATGCTGTTGCGCATATCAAACCGGGGGAACAAATCCTGCACATGTGATCCGTTGCTAACAGCAATCCCCAGCAAAAATGCATACAATGGAGGATGCCTGCAGCGGACCACATGTACCACAAAAACATCCTACACAAGATAACCAATTGTGCGGATGTGACAAACTATGTACTCAAACAAATCAAAAAAGGTGCACTGCGCCGGTAAATGCAATTGACAATATATGGCTAAACCCTCACGCTGATGTTAAAATGAGACTTTCGCCAATATATTCTTATATCAAGAACATACCGGAGCCCGAGCACCACGTCAAGGTATCTCATAGTGGCACGGGACCTAATGCTAACCTACCTATGCCGTATGGGCAATTACGGAAGGAGCATACAGGCCGACACACAGCGACCAACTCCTAGTTACCTCCAGCGTGAGATCACACATACAATGGGAGGAGGAAGGAAGGAGGAGGCTGTGAGTCCCACCTACCAATGACTCATGTGACTCAGGCTGCACAGGTGCACCAGAATGTTACCATACAATCTAAGTCAAGGCACATTCAAACCTGGAGTTGCCACACCTCCAGGTGTAAATGTCCAAACACAATCACGGAAAGAAAAGTGGTCTGAAATGGCAGAGAAGTGCTCAAACACCATATGCTGTTGCGCATATCAAACCGGGGGAGCAAATCCTGCACATGTGATCCGTTGCTAACAGCAATCCCCAGAAAAAAGGCATACAATGGAGGATGCCTGCAGCGGACCATATGTACCACAAAAACATCCTACACAAGATAACCAATTGCATTTACCGTCGCAGTGCACCTTTTTCCGTGATTTGTATAATTACTAAGCTTCACACACAGATGCTGCAGCACAATATTTCCCTATTATTTATCTATGTTAGGGACAAATTCAAAGCCTGGAAGGCATTACCCTTGTCGGTAGGAGGGTGGATCAATTTAATAAAATTAATAATTTTACTCAAATGTCTTTATACATTTCAACACAATTTACTTTGTATGGAGTAATTCCAGATCCAGACTCAGCTTAGGTTCCCTAACTAAACCTAGGGACAAGGAAGGCATGGCTCTTCTGGACAATTACCTGTACCAACTTAGTGGGCAGTTAAAATGGTTAGGTTGACCCCTGAAATGCTTCCCTCTTCAGAGGTCCTACCTCTATCTTCGGGAGTTCTGGCCTATTTTGGAAGGGATAAGTCATTCAGATCCTACTCTTCTCCTCCATAAATTAGCATCTTAAATCTGGCATAAAGCTAAAAAACGTATTTATTTATAATCAGAATTATACAGAATTAATGGTTCTTTGGGATAACCAGTGTCTTCCCCAATAACTTCTGCTAGAGGGCACAGACTTTTGGAAGTCAGTGGGTGTAAGAAGGCTTGGGGATATATACCAACAGAATATTCTCCTTTCTTACTCAGAGTTATATAAGAGTTTTTCACTGCCACACTCCAAATATTATTGTTTTCTGCAACTTAGGCATGCCTTAGCTACTCAATTTCCCCCTCCAGGCCCTAATATATCTAAGTTTCCTTTGATTGGTGTTCTGCGTTCACAGGGTCCACGGGGCCTAGTGTCAGCAATGTATTCTCATCTTAGCCAATCTAAATTTACCAACTCCACCACAGTTATAACTGATAGTTGGTGGGCGCAAATACATTGACAGATTTATTGGAATCACATACAAAAGTTTACAACACAACACTTCTATGTTGATGGCTAAACCTTCTTTCCTCTAGACATAGTGGATGTCCCCTTGTAACGGTCACAGTCTTGGGTATAAATAGATTATGGAAGAGATCCTTTAATATATTTAAGCATAGTTATTAGCTCTCCCCGCAGCTGTCTTTTTTCTAAAGTAAACAACCCTAATTTTGATAATCTTTACTGTAGTCACTCATTTCAGTTATTACCATATGTCTATCTTATATTGGATGTTAGAAGGTTCAGAATTTTAGAAACAATATTTTAAACAGTTTGCTGTTTACTAAAATTTCTAGGTCCTTTTCCATGTCAGAGTTAACCAGTGTTTTACCATTTAGTATGTACTGGTGACTTGCATTATTCCTTCTTATGTGCATAACCTTACATTTATCAGTGTTAAACCTCATCGCCACTTCTCTGCCCAAGCCTCCAGTCTTTCCAGATCCATCTATAGCAGTGTACTGTCCTCTCCTGTGTTAATTACTTTACACAGTTTAGTGTCATCTGCAAAAATTGATATTTTACTGTGCAAGCCTTCTACAAGATCATTGATAAATATATTGAACAGAATAGGGCCCAATACTGACCCCTGTGGTACCCCACTAGTGACAGTGACCCAATCTGAGTATGTGTCGTTAATAACCAGCCTCTGTTTTCTATCACTGAGCCAGTTACTTACCCACATGCAGACATTTTCTCCCAGGCCAAGCATTCTCATTTTATATACTAACCTTTTATGTGGTACCGTGTCAAATGCTTTGGAGAAGTCCAGATATACGATACCCATTGAATCACCGCAGTCAAGTCTAGAACTTACCTCCTCATAGAAACTGATTAAATTAGTTTGACATGACAGATCCCTCATGAAGCCATGCTGACATGGAGTTATGTGCTTATTTTCATTGAGGTACTCCAAGATAGCATCTCTTAGAAAACCTTCAAACAGTTTACCTACAACAGATGTTAAACTAAATTTCCACTTATTATAAATTAGTGTTGAGGAAGATGACGGCTGGGGATGCCTCTCCGGGAAGACTACATTGGCTTCACGAGCCAGATATTTCTGACTCGATGTGGCAGAGGTCCTGTCGGAACATCCCTAGGATGTCATTAAACTCTGGACATAGACTTATCCAGTTTAACTGGTTACACAGACTTTATTACACACCGAGAATTTTGTATATAATGAAGTTAAAAGAAACATCTGAGTGTTGGAGGTGTGGGATGCTGGAAGCAGGTTTTGTCACGACAGGGAAACAAGGGATAGTGTGCCCTGTCTGAACCCCACCTCTTTCCCTGCCTACTTACAGTAGATGCCCTAGGCGACAAAACCGTAACTTGGAGACGGTCCCTATGCTGAGTACGTGCACAGGGTAGGGAAGGGAACACAGGGAAAGACGAACACAGACAGAAACAAACACAATAGCAGAATCGTCAGCAAGCCAAGTCAAGAACAGGAGGTCACGTCAAATACCGAGGGGAATCACAAAAGCGTAGTCTAAGTCCAAAGCCAAAATCCAATATACCAATAATCCAAAAGCAAGGTCCAACACACAGCACTGATCTCAGAAGACTAATCACAGGCATCTGAGTGAGGCAGTTGCCATCTTTAAATAGCCCGCCCAGGATCATGTGATGTGGCCAGCATCACATGACCTGAGGTGGAGCAAGCTGTCCAAACAATATGTAAAGTAGCCATGTGGTGTGATCAGCACCACATGGCTAAACCCAAACAGAGAATTAACTCATGAAGTGCTGGCTGACAAGACCAGCACTTCAATTCCCTATTGCTCGTCTCTAGGGGGCGGAGAGGTCCGGCGACGTCGTGCAGAGGGAGCGCGACGCCGACCTCGCGTGACAGTACCCCCCCTTCACGAGGGGCCACCGGACCCTTACCAGCGGGAGCAGGCTTATCGGGATGCTGCAGATGGAACTTTCGGATGAGCGAGTCTGCATGCATCCTGGTCAACGGTACCCAAGACCTGTCCTCAGGACCGAACCCCTTCCAATGTACGAGGTACGGGAAGGAATTCCGGACCCTTCTCACATCCACAATTCTGGCAATCTCATGCTCCATTTGTCCTGCTACCTCAACCGGAGGCGGAGACTGTTCCTCAGGACCAACGGGAGCAACATAACGTTTGAGCAAAGACACATGAAAAACATTATGAACACGAAGGGAGTCGGGTAAACATAACCTAAAAGAAACCGGATTGATCACCTTGGTGATCCTGTAAGGACCAATGAAGCGAGGTGCAAACTTATAGGATGGTACCCTCATGTTGAGATTTTTAGTCGATAACCATACCTTATCCCCAACCTTAAAATTCACACCCTTAGAACGTTTTCTATCAGCCTTAGCTTTTTGAACTCCTTGGGCCTTTTCCAGGTTCAACTGAACCTGTGCCCAAACTGTGCACAGTTCTTGAGAAAAATCATTGACCTCTGGGACAACCGACGCAGATGGGGAAAAGGAGCTAAAGCGTGGATGAAAACCCATATTGCAGAAAAACGGCGACATCCCAGAGGATGAATTAACACGATTATTAATTGCAAATTCAGCCAGAGACAGGAATCTGGCCCACACATGTTGGTTATCAGAAACATAACATCTGAGATATTGCTCAACGGATTGTTTAAGACGTTCAGTATGACCATTGGTCTCCGGATGAAAGGCTGATGAAAAGGACAAAGAGATACCAATCTTATTACAGAACGCCCTCCAGAACCTAGACACAAACTGTACTCCCCTATCAGAAACGATATTCTCAGGAACACCATGTAGTTTGACAATATTATCAATGAACACGGACGCCAAGACCTTCGCAGAGGGTAATTTACACAAAGGAATAAAATGACACATTTTGCTGAATCTGTCAACCACCACAAATATCACGGTTTTACCCTCAGAGCACGGCAAGTCCGTGATAAAGTCCATGGACAGATGTGACCAAGGTCTACTAGGTATGGGTAAAGGATGTAACTCACCCATAGGTCGTGTCTTGGAATTCTTGGACCTGGCACAAGTGTTACACGCAGTTACAAAAGCCTGAACATCTTCTGGAGATTGACG
>ONZH01027382.1:0-28615 GCA_900303285.1 Rhinella marina | reverse complement strand
TTAATGGCTATTTAGGGGGGAGTTGGGGGGTTCTACTTCCTATGAAAACTGAGGGCCCCATGACGCTGTCATTCTGGTCCCATTCATACACAGTGTGGGTTTTTTTTTTACCTTCCTGTGGATCCACTCTAAAGAATGGTAGATTGAACTGGATGGAAGCAAGTCCATTTTTTTAGCCTAAGGGTTCTTTCACACGAGTGGATGCCATGCGGGTAATCCGCTGCGTGAAAGAGTGCCAAGCCCCGTTCCGGACAGCATAGACACGGAGCATTATCAATCATGTTACTGATACGTTCAATTTTTTTCGCAAAAAATTGTGGATCGGATGCGTACAGAAACTACGGCTGTGTGCATGAGCCCTTACAAGCCATATTAATATGTGCATACTTACCTGGCCGTTCCCATAATTCCAGTGTACTTCAATAGACAGTGCCACATACGTGGACGGACACCTCTTCACTAATTCCCAGCATGGATGTGATAGCCAATTGTGCCATTTCGGATTCACAGTAAAGTAATTGTCATGTAAAATGGGGAACATATGGCTATTTTGGGTATGGTGACAACCCGTATCAGTATTCATTACCGAGCTCACTGGTCTATTCATCCAGAATGGTAACTAAATATACAATGGTATATACAATTTTCTCTATTAAAAAAAAAAAAAGAAACCTCCAATGTAATCATCATCAGAAGCAGCAATTTATGGGGGTTCCGGGTACGGCTTATTAATCTAGTGTATAACTGCCAGAGGATCCTCGTAACTTATTTGCAAGTCAGGTCCCATGAGGTGTCACAGCAACCCGACTTACAAATATTCCGGCACCGTCATCAGCTTAACGCTGGCGGCAGCATTGACATATTACGAGGCCATGTAAGAAGCGAAGAACATGGTGAAATCACATCCCCCTTGCAAGCACCTCAGGGATTATCAGATATCTGCAAACGAACATCAGATCATTCATTGTTAAGTGTCAGGAATGTGGAAAATGGCGCAGCGTGCCCTCTAAAAGGGCTCTTTTTACTGCTTGCTCACTTATCCACATTAGAAAGTAATGTATTCAGAGGCCAATCACGGCATACATAGACAGGGTTAAAAATATCCAAGTAAGATTTGGCAACAATTTAAAGGAAAACTCTATTTTGTTCTAAATAAAGTCTACTTCTACAGAGAAGATATGAAACAAGGCGGCTGCGCGGACCATAAGGTCTACAAGTATACAGGATAAGGTAGGGGTACTGGTATGCATCTCATCCACAGATACAAGGAGGCTCAGGTATACAAACTGTCTTACAAAAATGAATTTGTTGCCCATAGCAACCATTGCGCAACTCTTCAAAATACAGAGGTGAAAGCTGATCGCTGATTGGCTGCTTTCTACAAAATTATTTTTAATCTTGGGACCAGCCGGTATGGAAATAACACGGCTGTAACCATTCGCTTTTAACTCTTTCGTGACCAAGGCCTTTAATACCTTCTACACAAGTAAAAAAAAATCATCTTTTGGTACCACATACAAACCTACCACATACAAACATTTTGCAAACCTATCCTCTGGATAGCTCATCAGAATCTGATCGGTGGGGGTCCAACACCCAGGACCCCCGCCGATCAGCTGTTTGAGTAGACACCGGTGCTCACAGCAGTACCGTGGCCTTCTCTCAGCTCACCAATCACAGTGCCGTATATTGTACAGCGTCTGTGATTGGTATCGTGCTCACTCTCATTCTTCTATGGGGCTGAGCTGCACCTAGACCATGTGACCGATGAACGTGCCAGACCCCCATTGATCAGATACTGATGACCTATCCTGAGGATAGGTCATCAGTATTAAAATATCGGAAAACCCCTTTAAGTAAATCAATATATTCACTTGCAGATCCTGTGTCACTCTAATTTTGGAAACCAAGAAAAAAAATGAAAATCTGTTTCTTCACTTCCAATGGCTCAAAAAAATTAAAAATCTTTAAAGAAGAACTCCCGCAAAAATTTTTTATTCTCTGACCTGTTAGAAAGGTGCATGATGCAATCTGTAGTGAATGTCATTTTCTTATCAGAGGCTGAAATTGAGAGTTTTCCACTCTCTTCTAATTGTAGCTGGGTCATGTGACCAACTCCCTGACCTCCTCCACTGACCCAGGACAGCAAGCCAGTCACTGCTCTCTATTCATTCCTATGAGACTGAAAGTGAGGCTCCCATAGGAATGCATAGAAAATTAGACTTCATGTCCACACATAAGGTGCTGTGTGAGTTGGTGGGTCTAATTCCTATCACATGACACAGATAAGAAACTTCAGGATGATATAACTCAAAAATTCAGCTACTGGTAAGAAAATGACATTCACTACAGATTACATCATGTACATTTCTAGCAGGACATGGAATAAAATTTTTTGCGGGAGTTCTTCTTTATGTGCTATATACTTATCATTCATGTAAGCCCCTTGTACTCATGGCTTTGAAATAACTGATTCTGAGAATGCCTGGACATCTTCATTCTAGCAATCCTTGAGGGTCCTTGAGCCCAGACCACCAGAGATGCAAACTTCTTACTAGACAAAGATGTACATGCTATTTAAAGGGAGTCTGTCGCCAGGAAATTCACTGTTAAAGGGTTGTACTTGTACTTAGCCGTGCCTGGTAGTGTCATAGAGATGAATGGAGCAGTGGACATATATCGGCGTATCTGCCTTTCCATTCAAACTAGGCGCAAGGGGCCCCATTATCGTATTATTGTACCAGCAATTGGGCCCCATCCCTCAAAGGTTTAACAAGGAACTTCCTGCTGACAAACTCCCTTTAAACTTATAGAGCCAAATAATCTGACTTTACTACTAAAGAGAAACGTGTGGATAAAGCCACGTTGACGCAGCAGTTTCCAGGAACAGAGCTTCTTCAGTAAGTGCTACGGCTGGATACGTCTGTAGTTACTGATAATCTTCTCCGGCCCAGTATTATAGAGGAGAGGAAGAAGTCATTAAAAATAGATCAGGAAACACAAGGCGTTCACCATCTCTGCAGTGAACCAGACAGACCATACATTGTCCAGTAAAATGAAAGCCACCGATTTCTGGAGCATTACATATAATCACTCCTGGACACCGTCCCATCATTTGCTGCCTAAGGAAGTTTCCTGGGATTTAACATTTGTACAATTCATATATTAAATGTACTAGACTTGGTAAAAGAAATAACTTACCAATAAGCTTTAAAGGCAAACAATGCAATATAGTGGACGTGGGGTGTAGGATTCAGTGAGGATAATCAGTACAATTACTCATTGGTCTGTGTTGCGACAGTGGGTGTGGATCTACTGTGTTAACCAACTGGTTTGACTGTAGGCGAAACCTAAAGGTGTTATCCTCGCAGTCCCCTGGTATTCACCCTATAAACTCAATAGAGGAATATGGACTTCGCTGTAGTGGAGGCACCAGGCTGCTAACTCTTCGAGTACTCCCGGTATGGCTTTCAGCTGACCAATTGGGTCAGAGACACAGATAAGAAGAACCAAAACATCAAGCAAAACTTGTAGTCAGTAACAGGCCGAGGTCTGGGCAGGTAGAGTACATGTGAACACGGGAAACAGGTCCGAGGTCAAGATAAGGAGCAAAGGATCAGAACGGTAAACAGGCACAGGTCAGTACACGGGCAAGACAACACAAAACCAAAATGCCTTAAACACCACATATAAATCAAGTGTGCCACCTTTCTAATGTGCCATGGCTAAAATCTGTTTCACATCAATCACTTCCAGGTGTCCTCTAGCTGTAACTATCTAGGTTATCAATTACTCTGAGGGCCCCACTTTATAAACCTTACAAGCTCTCTTCTTTCTGCTTCAAAGTACAAAAGAAAATGCTTCACTGAAATGATCAGGCTGATCAATGTACCATCATGCTATACTTCAAAAATCATTAAGGACTGTCATACAGTCGTTGACTTTTAGGACATCCTGGCCCTCATTCTGGTACTTTGCACTAACAAGAATAGGCTGAGGAACAAGTTGTTACTCGATTTCATTATTCCTTTTACATGCCACTTTTTTTTTTTTTTTGACAGAAAAAAACAGATCCCAGATGGCTAAAACGGATGGCAAATGTACATAACTGATGTACAGGATCACAACAACGGAAAAATAACGGTGATGTCAACTCTCCCTTATTCCATACTGGGCCTACATTTTTTAAGGGCAACAGGCAAAGAATGAAGGTCTTTCAAAATACTTTTTAAAGAAGTTGTCTCATCTGAGACAATGGGAGCATATCGCTAGGATATGCCCCCATTGTCCGATAGGTGCGGGTCTCACGGCTGTGACTCGTACTTATAACCAGAACGGGGTGGGCTAAAGTGGTGGGTGGAGGACTTCGGTCCGGCCACCACCAAGCAATCTACCCATAGAAGTGAATGGGAGCGCACCACGCATGCACGGCCACTGCTCCCACTCACTTCTATGGGCCCGGCGAAAATAGCCGAGTCAGTGCTCGGCTTAGGCTACTTTCACACTTGCGTTTGCAGGATCCATTTGTGAGATCCGGTCCTGAACTGATCAGTTTTGTCCTAATGCATTCTGAATGAAAAAGGATCCGTTCAGAAGGCATCAGTTTTGCTTCAGTTCAGTCTCCATTCCATTTTTGAGGGGGACACTAAAACGCTGCTTGCTGCGTTTTGGTGTCCGCATGAAGAAAATGATGCAAACGGATCCGTCATGACTCACAATGTAAGTCAATGGGGACGGATCCGTTTTGTCTGACACAATAGAAAATGGATCCGTCCTCTATTGACTTTCAATGGAGTTCAAGACGGATCCGTCTTTGCTATGTAAAAGATAATACAACCAGATCTGTTCAGAACGGATGCAGACGGTTGTATTATCACGATGGATCCGTTGGTGAGTGCCTGGACGGATCTCACAAACGGCCCCATAGAAATCAACGCCCTCCACCACTTTCGGGGCTCCATTTAGGTGATGGGGACTTATCGCGAGGACCCGCACCTATCGTCTCAGATGAGCCAAACCCTTTAAGGAAGGATAATTCTTTGACTATCAACTAATAGACAAATTATTATATTTTTTCATTATTTTAAGTGGAATCATCAATTTTGATCAACTTTACACCGTGTAAGGCGCAGAGGCAACGACCACCTCGGCAAGTATCGTATAATGTAATCTGCGTCATCAACTAGGAATGTGCAACATCCAGAGTCATAAAAGATGCCATGGCCGTAAGGTTCCGGGTCGAAAGATACCACCTTTTACGCATTCTGTGAACGATCAGACGAATATGGGAGATGCCAAACCACCAGCCAACAGATAAGGTACCGATTTTGGTGTTGATACTAAGATTTGTTTGCCGGAACCACTTCTGCATGTCTGTCGGGATATCTATGTGGTTGGACAATTTAGCTCTTCAAAATTGTCAGACGTCAGATAAAATAAGTCCATTACGCCAGAACCTTGTGCAGGGAGCAGCTTGAGGCATTCATATATCTAGCTTTTTGTTTTCCATGCTCTCTGGCTTGCTTTACATGCACTTTGCATTGCAGACAGGGTGTGGCAATTCACCTATGTGCGTCCAATAGTGCATGCCTCTCATACAAGAGACGTCATGAAGAGCGCACCGGACCAATGGAGATCTCTCCTCTCGAAGGCATGTGCAAAACAAACACTAGCATGAAAAGCCATGATAACAATGACCCTCAACAGTGCACGAAAAAACCTTGGCAGGCGTCCCTGCTGCCCTCCAACTCATGCAACCGTCGCAGAAACCAGTTCATTCTAGAAAGGCAGATGATTCAGTTCAAGAGAAAACTGCAGCTGTCATCGAGTCCCAATATCACTGTAATAATACGAGTCTAGACGGAGATTACTTCTATGAATTTTAACCTAGTGGCTTCACTTACGTTTCTACAAATTTCAAGTTTCACTAGATCAACTTATGTCCACCGTGCACCAGACTCATTCAGACGAGTGATGTCCTCATCTGTGTGCTGTCCGAGCACAGGAAGGACTGGACCCAGACATGTTATGGTCAATGGGCCAATTGACATGTCCGATTTTCCACCGGACCATCGAGAAAATTGCAGCAGGCATTACTCCGATTGGTCCAATTTCTGCCAGACCAGGTCATTTAAATGAATGGAATTGCAAGGACATGGACACTACAAAAATGTTAGGCTACTTTCACACTTGCGTTTGCAGGATCCGTTTGTGAGATCCATCACAGGCTCTCACAAATGGTCCTAAACTGATCAGTTTTGTCCTAATGCATTCTGAATGGAAAAGGATCCGTTCAGAAGGCATCAGTTTTGCTTCAGTTTAGTCTCCATTCCGTTTTTTGAGGGGGACACTAAAACGCTGCTTGCTGCGTTTTGGTGTCGGCATGAAGAAACTGATGCAAACGGATCCGTCATGACTCACAATGTAAGTCAATGGGGACGGATCCATTTTGTCTGACACAATGGAAAACGGATCCGTCCTCCATTGACTTTCAATGGAGTTCAAGACGGATCCGTCTTTGCTATGTAAAAAATAATACAAACGGATCCGTTCAGAACGGATGAAGACGGTTGTATTATCATGACCTGGACGGGTCTCACAAACGGATCCGTCTTGGCTATGTAAAAAATAATACAACGGATGAAGACGGTTGTATTATCATGACGGATCCATTTGTGAGAGCCTGGACGGATCTTACAAACGGATCCTGCAAACGCAAGTGTGCAAGTAGCCTTATCTGTGTGCAGCACGTTAAAAAAAAAAAAAAATCATCAGTTTTCACTAGCCCGATCACATGACAGTATTTTTGCTACAGATTGGATGCGGGCCCATTAATTTCAATGGGGCCGCAAAAGAAAGTGGGCAGCACACCATGTCCGCACCCGTATGTCCGTTCTGCAGTCCCGAAAAAAAAAGACAGAACATGTCCTATCCTTGTCTGTTATGCGGACAAGAATAGGTATTGTTACAATGGGTCCACAAAAAAAAACAAAAGCAACATGCATGTCATCCATATTTTTTTGCAGAACCGGTCATATGATTGCACCCTTAAAGGGGTTGGCCTATCACAGACATTGATGGCATATTACTAGGCTATGCATGTGTTCTGAACGTGGAGCATACTCTACATGAGCTTATCTTTCCAAGAACAAAAAGGTCGGGCATGTTGAACTTCTCAAATGCTTGAACCTTTACTCCTCTGACATCTGCTAGTTGGAAGGCCCAAATACACATAGGTGATCGGTCTTGTATGGCTAGCCTTAAGCCCAATGAACTCAGCAGAGATCCACTCATGGCTGCCCGGTGTACATAATGTTTTTCTGTTGGAGTCATACGGAATAGAAAAGTCAATACTTTGTATGTGCATGTTCTTCATTTCCACATACATAAGTACAGCATGTGGGAGCCAGAATGATGACATGTTCAATTAGGGGATAAGTAGGGCACCTTATTGTGTAATCAGACCTGTCTCACTGTAATGCCCCTTTCACACGAGCGGGAGACTCGTATATCTCCCACAACGCATCTACAGGGCTGGACTCGGCACTGACTGGGATCGCATATAATGCTCTGCAATCCCTGTCCGTGCCGAGTCCAGCCCTGTAGATGCGTTGCGGGAGACATGCGAGTCTCCCGCTCGTTTGAAAGGGCCATAATAGCAGCAACCACGCCTTGTGTGCAGGCAGCCAGACTTCAGAAAAATACTTCTAAAGAAACAGTCATTTTCTTGATGATCGGCAAACAATAGGTGATGGGAATCATCTTGTGTTCATTACAGATAAAAGCTCTTGGAAGCATTACTTTCTTTATTACTACATGGACTGATCAATTAGTAATATATCAGGGTTAACTGACCTAATGGAAGCAGATGCTGCACCTGGTTCTGCTGCAGAAGAAACAGCCTTCTATATGTCCTTCTCATTTACAGAATTGATCAATCATACTGGCTACAAACAACGGAAGGATGAATAACATCTGTACCTTTTCTTTTTTTTTCTCCCCTCCTGGAACGGAATCCGCAAATACGGATGACATGCGGATGCCTTTCCGCATGTCTTCCGCATTTTTTGCGGATCCATAGACTTTCATTGTGCTACGGACCGCAATTCGGGAGAAAAGTAGGACAGGAGGATTTCTTTATGCGGACAGTCGGAACGGACACACGGATGCAGAGACCACACGGTGTACTGTCCAAATTTTTTCGGGACCCATTGAAATGAATGGATCCGCATCCTATCCGCATAATTGTCCACAATTGTGGAAACAGATGCGGAAAGGATGCGGGCACATTATACGGACGTGTGAATGAGGCCTTAGGACGTAGTTCACGTATGTGCACGCCGTCAGGACACAGTGCAGAACTGCAGGAAGAGTGCACTGGATCTCCTGAGTGGCGGTACTGTCCGGAGCAGGAGGGGAAAGTTCTTTTATTTCTTTTTTTGTCTGATCAGGATTGGGGGGTCTAATCTGAGGCAAGATGAAATATATTTTTTTTCTTATTTTCCTCCTCTAAAGTCTGCCCGCAGCACATCGCACCACGTAATCATATACGTACCAACGATTGATTCAGCTTGCTTTGGTCCACGTAAAAGGAGCATTAAATGAGTACCAATAGACTTTGTTAGATCATCACAAAAAGTAATGGCAATTCAGAGGTGCCCCAAAGAATCCAAAGTCAGACTAAACAATAAAATTACCACTAGACTGAAACGGAAGGGCCAAGAATACAGCTGGTTATTTTTAAGAGTTCTCTTCATGTATAATGTAACATGAGCTATTTTGAGGCATCATATTTAGGAAGAGGCACATTTAATTCCACACTAGACCAAAGCATTTATGGAAGTACTTTTTCGGGTACGCTTTAGAGCTAAAAATGTAACGTCGTACCTTAAGGTTAAAGGCTGAAGTTAGCCGTTGGTTTTCACTTAAAGAAGAACTCCCGACAAAAATTTTATTCCATGTCCTGCTAGAAATGTACATGATATAATCTGTAGTGAATGTCATTTTTTTACCAGTGTCTGAATTTTTGACTTCTATCATCCTGAAGTTTCTTAGCTGTGTGATGTGACCAGCAATTAGACCCACCAACTCACACATAGACTTATGTGTGGACAGGAAGTCTAATTCTCTATGTATTCCTATGAGACTGAAAGTGAGGCTCCCATAGGAATGAATAGAGCAGTTACTGGCTTTCTGTCCTGGGTCAGTTGGAGGTCAGGGAGTTGGTCACATGACCCAGCTACAATAAGAAGAGAGGTTTTTACTCACAGAAACAGTCACTAATAAGAAAATGACATTCACTACAGATTATATCATGTACCTTGCTAACAGGTCAGAGAATAAAAATTTTTGCGGGAGTTCTTCTTTCAGTTTTGTCCCCATTCATTGTCAATTGGGACAAAACTGAATGGAACGGAATGCACCAGAATGCATTCCGTTCTGTTTGGTTACATTCCCATGCCAGACAGAAAAACGCTGCAAGCGGAACAAGACGGATCCAGTGTGAAACACAATGTAAGTCGGACACAAGAGAAAACAGGTCCGGCGCCCACTGACTTACAATGGTTTTAATGCCGGAATGACTATTTTAGAGATAGACAACCGGATCCATTTAGAATGGGTGCAGCCGGTTGTATTATCCTAAGGGCTGATGCAAACAAAGGTATTTTCTTTCCATGTCCATTCCATTTTTTTGCAGATCGTATGCGGTACCAATCATTCCGATGGGTCCGCAAAAAAAAAAAAAAAAAAAAAAAATAGTTGTTACTACTTCATGTCCATTCTGTTTCCGTATGTTCGTTCCGCAAAAAAGTAGAACACGTCCTATAATTGTCTGCATTATGGACAAGGATAGTACTGTTCTATTAGGGGCCAGTTGTTCCATTTAGCAAAATACAGAATGCAAAAGGACCTCATCCATATTTTTTGTGGACCGCAAAATACATACAGTCGTGTGCATGAGTCTTTATGGAAGCATTTTTGCTGATCCATGATGGATCCAGCAAAAACGCAGATGTGAAATGGAAAGCTTAAAGTGTGCAGTTCAAATAAATGTAATGAACACATCCTTCCCTACAGAACAGGCAGCTGACGCCACTGTATATACCTACAGGGGAGCAGCTGTCTAGGATGGAGCAGATACATAATGAATGCTCAGTCCAGCAGATCACCCAGTGACACAACGCCCTGGAGGGGCCAGAAGTCAAGTATACATTACACGAATACTTGATCCTGGGCAGCTGCTTGGCTGCAGTTGTTAAGGATCTGTGCAGCTGCACCGTCTGCCTGTCTGGAAGGAGCGGAGACCTGCAAGGAAGCAGCTTCCCAGTACACACAACATATGCCTCTGGTAAAGCATGCATGACGCTTCTACATGGACACCAGTTGTCCACGCTAAAAATATGCCAAAAACAGATATTCTGGAATGAACATCAATAATATATATAACAGGAGGCATTATAGATATACACACACACACACACACACAATACCCCACCACGCGTACCAAACCTTGATATAACTGATTTCACCTATCAAAAGGGCTGCCATTGTAGGACAACCCCATTCTACATGCTCTGTTTTGGCATATAGACATAGTAAATGGGGGGTCCTACACATGTAAGACCCCCTTGGCGAGCCAGAGCTCTTGGTTATCAAAGGCTCCCAACTAAGGGCAACCTGGCTCATCCATTCATTAGAATGTATCTGCACAGAATATGTATCACCTGCTTCAAGTTCCCCCAGACATCTGGTTGCGAGGAGACAACCCCTTTAAGAACTTCACAGCCATGTTGGCCGGCTGAGAAACCCATGAGCGGTGCATTTACAGGTGATTCTCATAGCGTAATGTACGGTAAGTTAATGATTAGCAGTCAGCCACCTACATTCTACACTAATCCATCACGGGACTATCTCATAACCCATTCCCCCGCTGATTTCATGACACATTCAGTTAGAGAAGTCAGCTACATGACGACAGGTGTGCAAATCTGCCCAGCGGAGACACTGACAGCAGCAGTTGTGCAAACACTTAGTCAGCCAAGTACTTATAACAAATGCAAAACCGCCCATAAACCTTCATGCAATCGCCAAATAGATTCTGTGTTGCCATCACAATTTTTTTTACAAACACACTGACACTATTGCCGGGAAGAACACACAGTTGGGCTTTACCATGAGGGTAACAGTTGAAGTCAGTTTTCCCTGAGTCTGCATTGACGTACTTTCTGCCAAATTTATTAAATGGCACATGACTCCTTTTGTCTACTCCAGTTTTCAGCACCACCGCCTACTGTAGAGGCTTTGGGACTATTATACAACTTTTTTTAAAAAAATCCCCGTCATAAAACCAGAGTTAAAACTCATTAACATAGCCAACTATGCCGACTTTCCACAACAGGAGTGGTGTAAAAAATACAAAAAGTAGCAAAAACGTTGCATAAGTGAAAAAGGCATGATAATTTCCCCTCCATGTTTCTCAAATAGGCATATAACCTCTTGGACCAAACCCTACAAGACTGGTTCATATCACCAGATAAATCTGTTCTCTCGGTCATTTGCATATTTCACATACTCGAGTAGACGTTTGTGCTGAAAAGCCGATCTTGCTACTAAAGGTCCTCACCATACACGTTAGTTTATTGTCCACAGAACCTGCTGAGAACATCGGGTTCAGCCAACACTCTAACTTTATTGGGACATCTCGATTCTCCTCCAACAGACACATATAAATATCGATTAATATTTTCATCTGATCCTTTTGTTCCTCCAGCAGTAGCTTTCTCCTCTCTCAACAATGAATACATATTTGGCTGATTTGAATGTCTATGGGAAAGCCGGGAGCAAGTTGAGAAGAGATAGATGTCAAAAGCTTTTGAATATTTATGTCTGTCCACCCTTACGGAGGCCATATATGTTAGTCTAAAGTTGATCAAAACGTACAATTTCACCCAAAACGAACGTTCATCGGGTCAAAGTTAACAATGAACGATCGTTTTAGCCAATCGATGCTGGACCACGGTCATTTGAAAAAAAGTTGGCCAGGTTTAATTTTTTTCATCCGATAGTCAGACAAAAGATCTTTCCTTCAAAGAAAAATAGTTAGTGGACAAAAGACCTTTCCTTAAAAGAACGTTCCAAAAAAAAATCTTTGGTCCATCGTCCGGTTTCATTGAACGTGTATCGCTAACGGCACGACCAATATGGACTAAAATGTGTATGGTTGTGTCTATAAGGGGAACGTTCACCAGATGTTTGCTCAACTGCTGTTCAACCATTAACAAATTTCTATCTCATATTTAGACAGGAAAGTCCAATCAGCCTACATTTTGGAGCCTGAAGAGAACGGTCTTTTGTCAACTGATATACACGCACACAGATACTACTGGTGCCACCATTTCCATACTCGTCAGATTTTGCCTACTTTATGGGTGGACAAATGATGGTAGACATCAGGAACCCTTTGGTAGCTGGACAAGAAGAACTTACATACACACAAAAAGCTTAGAGTAAAATGAATGACTGGATACCTGGCGCAGTTTCCCTGACCAGTAGCAGAACCAGTCTGTGCAATAAAATGTGGAATAAACATCCACACAACAGCCCACACACGTCCGGAAAGATAGCAAATTCCTTCCCAATATTCTGACAATTCAGTGAAGCATACATGCTAAAGATATACAGAAAACGCTCGTATAATACTTTACGTTGTGTTGATGTATCCATATGGTAACCTGGCCGTTTGGGTTGTGCTACCCAAAATGATAGCATGTTTGTGAGGCTCCCACTTTGTCTTGTGTACCCAACACATCTGACCGCTAATGTCATGGCTTGTATATCAGCGTAATACTTTCCCCATATATCCAGGTAGGAAACTCCAGGAACAGATAGAAACATGCCTGGTCCTCACTATGAAAAACTCAGCAACATATATGGTGTCCGTATCGGTCACCTGTCCTAATGTGCTTAGACAATGCCATCATGTGCCAGAGAACCTGGCTAGCATGCTACATGGTGTATATAAGGTCTAGTCAATATACACAAAAAAAAAATCTGCCTCTACAAGAAAGTCCACTTAAATTCTCTTTGAGGCTAAAATGTTTTTCTGCTCCATGGCAGAACAGATTGGTAGAACATCTAAAATGTTTCAGTGCATCCCAAAGGTTTCAACAGGATCCACCAACAATTGTACGTGTATAGACCCTGCCTGTGAAACCCCCTATCTTTCTTGTTGGACCAAATCGAGTTCAAGGCCGGGTTCACATCACCGTATCGTTTTCTGTTCTTCTGATTAGAGTTTTTAGCGAAGCGAGCTTCAGATCCTACACAAAGTATTTTTTTCTGTCTAAAATAACGGATGTCAGACGGAAATGGCCAAAACAGGCGCAAAAAAGTGCATAACTGAGTGAATTGGATGCTTAAAATGCAGTATCTTATTTTTTTGTTTTACGATCTTCTGATGGATCAGAAGAACGGAAAACGAAATGGTGATGTGAACCTGGCCTAACCTGTAAGAGCTTTTTTACTGTTGAGATAAGTGGTGCTAAAGATGTCTAGCAGTTACTGAGCTCCATACTCTGAGAAGCTGAATGAGCAGGTTTGATCGAAGAATCTGCAGGGGAATTTTTTTCATAAATCCACATGTATTAAACTACATAACATTATATCTACATGGACTTTATATGTTCTCCCCATGTTTATGTGGGAATTCCTCTGGGTACTATGGTTTCCTCCGACACACCAAAAACATACTGATAGGTTAATTGGTCCCAGTGAGTATGACATAGGAAGAAAATTAGACAGTAAGGCCCCGCTGGGACAGGGACTAATGTGAGCGATGATAATATATCTGTATAGCACTGAAGAATATACGTTGACACCATAAATACATGTTAATACATATTCTCTACTATTGCGCGATGTCGCTATGTGGAACAGGGATCAACAACATTTGGCACTCCAGCTGTGGAAAAACTACTACTTCCCAGTATGCACAAGTGAATAAAGTATACTTGGGAGATGAAGCTTCGCCACAGCTGGAGAGGCAGAGGTGGCCTATACGTGCCTTAGGATATGCCATCTAGCCTTCATGCCAGGCAAATATGACCAACTGTTAACAATACCCTTATTGTCTACATTAGTATAAAGGGAATCTGTCACCAAGATGGCTCCCACGTTAGTTCTGTGGAGACCACACTACCACCTTCACAGATCAGCAAACCCTTCTGCGGTGCCTTCATTATTACTCAACAAGCTTCTAAAATCTTCTGGTTTGCAGAGAAGTTGTAATTGTAAACCTTTCCATTAAAAAACAGGGAACAAGCCATATTTCTATAAGATGAGGGAGTACATGACTTTTTTTCTCCATCCTTTATTCATAGTAATGATTTGAATCCTTGAGGGACACAAGGGACTCTGGTCTGGGTAGTATTTAGCAGGAAAGGAATTACAAAAATGCAGCAACATCAGTAATCAAACACCATTCTGTAACCCGATCATGTAGCGGCAGTAAAGGTAGCACATAGTTAGAAGCGGGGGAAACGGCCAGAGGCACATGCACAAAGCGAGAGGAATTTGTTAACTTCGAACTCTCCAAAAAGCTCTAACACCTCTGGATTACTACTCTTCTGTACACACGCACCATCACAATGGACTTTGAGGCATCCATTCTGCAGATCATGAGTCACTTGTAGAGTTTCAGAAACCAAATCTCAGGATGGAAGCATTGTCCAGGTATTCTAGTGTTCCAGGGTCTAGTGTAAAACCTCATTCACACAGAGGTTTTTCCTCACGGATCATGGCATGTTCCACCACATGGTGTATTGTCTTCCCTAGAAGTACTGCTTTCAGATGCAGCACTGAGTGCCTAAGGGTCCACATGCATGAAACTGGTTCCTGACAGACCTGGCCAACTTATAAGAAGGGCTCATGCACACAAACGGAATTTTTTTTATCCAAATCCATTCCACATTTTTTGTGGGTCCGATATGGACCCATTGACTTCAATGGGGCTGTAAAAGATGCGGACGGCACACTGCGTACTGTCCGCATCCGTATGTCCATTCCGTGGCATCTGCAAAAATATAGAACTTGTCCTATTCTTGTCCGCATTACGGACAAGGATAGGACTGTTTATTATGGCCCAGACGTTATGCAAAATGTGGAAGGCACGCGACCGTTATCCATGTTTTGTGGATCTGCAATCAGTGGACCATTAAACAGGCTACAGTCATGTGCATGAGCCCCAAGGAAGGGCACAGGGATCCATCATGGTGTCCATCATTTTAAGTGCTCATTCACACAACCTTATGGTCACCAGCGGTGCGGTCCCACTGACTTGAATGGGTCGCGATCCTCAAAATAAGGCAAGACAGGACATGCCTTATCTTTTGCGGTGCCGAGGCACAGACCCGAAAGCCCACGGAAGAGCTTCCGAGTGTTTCTGAGGTCTTCTATTCCATGCCTCTGCTCGGCAAAAGATAGGAACTGTCCAATCTTTGGCGGATTGCGGAACCATTCAAGTCAATGGGTCCGCAGCACAGAGTTCATCTTCACACGCCTGGTGCCCATGTATTGCGGACCCGCTGTTTGTAGTCTAGCGATATGCTGCCAACATCTGAGATTATAAAACTCCTTTAAAGGGTTATCCAATACCATAAACCGCCCACCCATGTGCCAAGCCCCTCACAGGGAATATACTTGCCCCACTCGCCATGTGCGGATTGAAAACATCCGGTGTCGGGGGGGGGGGCAGCCAATGGCCATTGGCTGCTCTCCCCCCGACACTGGATGTTTTCATCGGCGCACGGAGAGAAGCAGCAGCGGCAGTGCGGGACCAAGAGTGGAGCAGGGAGCGGGGTAAGTATATTACCTGCGAGGGGCAGTTTATGGTATTGGATAACCCCTTTATTTATATGCCTAATGATGCACGAAACAGTCAGACAATCGTTAATTACAAAGAGGTCTATGGTCCCTTCTGTCAGACTGCGATGATTATTTAAACCAGAGGGTAAGTGACCACAACATTTTTGTGCTCAGATTGTTACGCAGGTCCAGACTGCGGAGGCCACCTTGCCTTCAAGATACTCCATGTACCAGACAGACTTCTTTCTGCCTTCCTCAAGCAGCAAACAGGAAGCCCGGCTCACATTCCAGGGGGATTATGTAACGCCCCTTACAGTACAGCATTAGCAGACAAGGATGATTGTTTGCTGGTGTAAGTGTCAGAGCAGCGGGCACAAGGACCAAACCCAATACTCATATTATTACTTAAAGCACAGGAAATGGTATCAGGTCAGGGCTCCTATTGTCTTGTATGGATGACGCTGGTAGATGATACACTAGCAATTCTTGGAGGGGAGAATACCTCCATATTACGACACTTTTTATGTGGGACTGCATATACCATTGAAAAAATTACTCTGGCTGCCTCCAGATGAAATCGGAATCATATCGAAGGACAATATAGTCCCATTGACTTCCATTGGCTGCTATCGTATTGATTGAAGAGATTGTCCCATTATTCTACAACTTAAGCCACACACTAAGTCACACTATCACAGCGTAGGCTAGATATTTCTTAAAGCTGGAATACAATAAAAGAAATTACAATCAAATATAGTAACCATACATGTAATAAAGAGAGCTCGGCCGAACTGTCGCATATATAGTGCTATGAGGACCGCGGGAAATGTCCCAAGTTATTAACACCAAAAAAAAAAAAAGAAGTATCCGAGGATAAAAAAAAAAAAAAAAAGTGGTGGCCAAGTGCCCTGAAGAGGAAGAGAGGTCATAGTCCTTAGCTACCAAGGTGCCAGACTGAGGGCCAGTCGAAAGTGTCATTTGGATACTTCTACACTGACAGTTCAATAAGCCTTTTCAGACATTTTTTGGAGATTTTTTTCTCAGATGTGAAGTTTCGTTCTAAATGAGGGCTTCTGTCAAAAAACGCAGAAAGATCCTGCTTGCGGGACTTTTTCTCTCCAACAAAAACAGACTCCCGAATGGACCCTACTATAGTCAGTGGGATCTATTTCGGTGAATTATATTCCGAATCTGACACTTCCATTATTTTCAGAGCAGAATAACAGACCAACAACGTTGATGTGAACTCAGTCTATGAGGTGGATATCTAGGAGAAACCATAAAAACTCTATTTAACAATAGAAGACATGGGCAGAAAAAAGATGGAAGTGTGGAACGTTTGTAAGCATTTCTAACATGTAAAATACGTGTTTTGAAGCCTGAACTGCATTACATTCCTATATCTGAAGACGTGTCCCTTCAGACATAGTTCTGTACATCCTTCATGTTTGTTTCTCCTCTACTAGTTATGAGGTTTGTACAAATACATACAAACTAATATGTGCCTGAACTACATAAAAAGCCATGTACACACACATTTAGGTCATAGTTCATAGTCTAGGCCCATGATGGCTAACCTCCGGCACTCAAGCTATGGTAAAACTACAACTCCCAAGATGCACACTTGCTTGGCTGCTCTCAGAACTCCACAGAAATGAATGGAGCATACTGAGAGTCATAGTTTCACCACAGCTGGAGTGCCGAAGGTTAGCCATGACTCGTCTAGGCCTATTTTAGATTTGGGAGGAATTCAGATCAACTTAGGTCTATCCTGTTGCCCTTACTTGGAAAAAAGGACAATAACAGGATTGTCGAAGGATCAGTGCAGACTGCATTCAACACCTCGATGGAAGAATGCCACATATCACTCGACACCAGATTCTGACTGCCATTGAAAAAACATATACTGCTCTGAATATGTACCACCTCAACAAAAGTCAGATGCACGCTCTTCTGACCTTTGTTGGGTGAATTAAGTCCTATAGATATGTTTGACGTATACACCAGTACACCAGGGACTTTGTCTAAGGAGAGAAAAGTTGTGCACCACATGTACTGAAGGGAATTCAGTAAACAGTATATACTCTGTCATGAATGGAAGTCCACCTCAGAAAAGGTGTGTACCCTGAAGAGATCTTTCTTTTCCTCAGTATCAAGTTGTCTTCACACAAACCATAATTTGTAGTCACAGTCCATCAATGTGGTCATAGGCTTTATACAGTCTCCATTTTGGTCTGTCTCCGCAGGGGCGGATTGGGAACTTAAAGTGGCCCTGGAAAAAATACTAAAAGTGGCCCCATTTTGTATTCGGGTCCAAACTGATGGAAGGCAGGTCCAGCAATACCATATTGTAGCACATTATACCGCCCCAACAGAGCCAAGTACCACAGTCCATCACAAAATACCAGCAGCACAAAATACATCCCCAAAAACTTCTACTGGCCGGCTGTGAGGAAGCCCCAGGCGGCCCTTCGGGCATCGGCCCACCGGGAAATTTCCCTGTAAGGTCTATGGCCAATCCGCCCCTGTGTCTCCGTGTAGGGTGGTTCATACTAACTCAATGAGAAAGTAAGGAAACTGGGGCTATCACTGACAGGGAGAACCTGGAGTAAATGTACAAGTACAGTGCTAACCGTTGAGGTACCATGCTGCTCTTTCTACAGCTGTATACACATGAATGGACCAAAAGTAAGAAGTGTGGTGGGCATTTATCAAGATCGGCATTATACCTGTACATCCAATATTTGGGAGAAGCAGAGCACAGGCTCCCTTCACAATCCACTAAGAATACAGGGCAATGTTCACATGTAATGCTGATCTGTTTCCCTCAAGTTCAGTGAACCCTATAGTTGGATCTGGTTCAAAGTCATGCACTGAGTGTTAAACAGAGTAACTTGAGGCTGCAAAGCCTTCACGTGCATATCACCATGTACATGAGGTCTTACTCAACTGGCCAACACCGCACCTCTTTGAACAGCGCACCCATTTGGGACAATGTCCATGGAGAGTGACCACCATCGAAGCCGGTTTCTTTCTCGAGAATGGTACCAGTCTAGCTGTAGGGCCCAAATGAATGGACTTCCTCATGACAAATCTAAGACAAGCGTTTAAAATGCTTCCCCTATTTGCCCAGGCCCCTCACAATTACCTGGCTGCCCACGCCACTCCTCGTGCGTGGATGAAAACATCCGGTGTCGGGGGCGAGCCTCCTTAGCATCGCTGATGACACTAGGGAGGCTCGTCCCCCGCCTGCCATTGGCTGCTCAACCCAGCACCAGATGTTTTCATCCGCACACGGGGAGAAGCAGCGGCGGCGCGGGGACCAGGTAAGTATATTCATTGTAAAGGGCCCAGCCAAATAGGGGAGCACTTTATAGTCTTGGATAACCCCTTTAACTACTACATCGGTGAACGTTGGGGCAGCAATTGTTGTAGTTATAAATTAACCAAAGAAGGTAAATGAAAAACCGTTTTAAGAGGCGATGTATAAAACCTGTCAGAGATAAGACAGGAATCTGAAGCTGACATAATCATCTGACACAACCTCACCTTTAGCTCACATGAAGCCACCACAATGTTACTCCAAGGGAGTATATACGCCAAGAGTAAAGAAATTCCACGATAACAAACACTCAGCCCCAGTTGTTTAAAGGACATCTGTCAGCAGATTTGTACCTGAAAACTGGCTGACCTGTTACATGTGCACTTGGCAGCTGAAGACATCTGTGTTGACCCCATGTTCATATGTGTCCGCATTGCTCTGCCCTCTCGACGTTGATTGACAGGGTCGGGTGTGATGACATTTTGATATCCAATCTTTTTAAGCAGTTACATTTTTTTAGTTCATTTTCCTGAACATGATTATGGGGACAGCCATCTTGCCCGAGCTGTTATTAACAGCATTTAGTGATATGTTTTACAGCAGTCACCATGGGCCATAAACACAATGGACAGTAGCTGACTATGACTTATCAGAAAGTGTTCTAGACATGCTGTGTGACCTGTGCAGAGGTCAGGAGGGAGAAGATAAGCTGTGGTATAACTTATTGTGAATAGTGGATCCTGTGTTATCTGTATAGATAAGTGCTCTCTGCTATTCTAATCCTACCTATGATTATAAGTAGATAACGGCAGTCAAGTCAACTGTACAGAGAAAGAAGTGGCGCCTATTTTTACGCTGAGTGGCTACTGCAAATCCTGCAGGACCTTAGGAATTTTTTTAAAATATATTGAAATGGAAAATTAAAAATAACCACCCCAAATTCTTTAAAAATATGTTAAACATAAAGACATAATAAACTCTCATAGATATCAAGATCTAATGGAGTTATACAGGAAGGGTAAAATCCACAGTAAAAATCCACAGAAACAATTGACAGGCGATGGATTTCAAAATCAATTTCACTGAAAAAATATGCAAAGTCTACATGAGATTTGGACGAAAGATTCAAGAGGAAAAATTCTGCACGTAATGCACAACATATGCAGGTGGCCTAAAAGGCCGTGCTCACCTTGACTCTTAATGGCTAGGTTTGGCTTTTTCTGAGGGTCACGTGATCAGTCCATTGTATTTGATGGTTCATGCTAAGTGAACCTAAAGGTAGACAAAGTGATGCTGTGCCAGGAGAGTGTATAGACACAGGGCTGACATCATCAGGGTTGGTCCATCCAAGAGCTGGGACAAGGGGCGTCTCTGACTACCAAATCATGACTTTACATTACTTGACATTACAGTAGCAACATTGAAGAGGAGGGGCACCAGGGGTTAACTGTATATTCTGTATACATAGTGAATTTTTTTTAATTTTTTTATTTTTTACTGCAAACCAAAGGGTCGCTTTACCAAAAGTCAAGAGCTACCACTAACGTTACTCTCCATACTGTAAGACCACTGAAAAAGATCAGTGATGTAATCTGTAGTGAAGATAATCTTCCTAGCAGTGACTGCATTTGAGTGTTATAACCTGCCTTCTGGTCCTCAGCTGTGTCATGTGACCAACACACTGTCTCTCCAACTGACCGGACAGGAAGTCAGTTTCTCTATTCATTCCTAGAAGACTGGCATTATGTATTCCTATGGGAGCCTCAGAGAAACTGGCTTCCTGTCCACACATAAGATGCTGTGTTATTTGGAGATCAGAGGGCTGGCCACGTGACACTGCTGAGGATCAGAAGGGACACAAATACATTCACTGGTAAGAAAATTACAGTGGGGGTCCCGGGTGTCCAGAGGATAGGTCACCAGTATAAAAATCTCAGAAAACCATTTTAACCATTTAAGCACCCACTATAAGGTGTTCATTGAGCAAAAAAAGTCACACCAAATGAAACTAGAGCTATGTCTGTCCGTGGATTCTCTTAATCATTGATTGCAAATCGAGTTAATTATTTGTGCACAGAACGTGCCAGAAATCTCACCAAGTGGAGTATATTGACGGCTCGTCACTTGCATCGCTCATAAATGCCACACTTTACAGGCTTACACATTAACAAACAGCAGCCTATTCCACAAGTGCAAAGATTTTCAAAATCATAGGTGTCAGAATATTACATTACGGGCGCTAAGAATATTAGTAAGGGATGTCAAAGGTGGCTTGTCCTCCTAGGTCACGCCCAGAGCAAGTGGGTCACACAATGCATTTGGCAAGAGGACACTTGGTTTTTGTTACATTGGTTGTCCTGAAACTCTCCAGTCAGGATGAATGACAATTTCCCATCGGCTTCTTCAGTGATGCAACCGATGCACAAAATAAACACGAGCGTCAGCTACAACCTTCAGGAGGCATCTCAATACCTTCCTATGGTCCTGGAAGTCATCATGTGAGCAGGCTTTATATCCTGTATAGGACAGTAATCACTCATTCAAGTGACCCCTAACCAGCATACCACAGCTGGCTTACATCTACTGGTGGCAACGGGACTCCTGACCAGCTATACAACCACATCTCACAAGTTTTGACAAACGCCAGGAACTCGATAGGCAAAGTCATGTGCCCTCCAAACCAGACAAAGGGATCTTTCCGTAAAGTTTTTTTTCTATTTAATTCAAGCCCATAAACACTATTGCACAATATATGTAGCAATAGAGAGAGGACAGACGTAGATATGAAGACCATGGAGGCCTTATTGTCCCATGCAGGAGCCTATCTGCCTTCTCTTAGTCTGAAATTCTCATACATCAATGGAAAACAGGGTAAAAAGTTTAGGCGTCATGGCAAATCCGTACACGCCTTAGCTAACAGTTCTTCAATAGGTATAATATACAACACGCAGTCTAAATATTTGAAAAAGATGCATATTCTCCACATTTTCTTACTACTACTTAGGTCCTGCTTCATCTCCCATGACCGTACAAGCGTTATGGAGAATGGCCGCGTATAGGAGCCATAAATAATGTAAAACACGACCAACCCTATACAAACATACGAGTATACCATGCAAAAACACTGTCCTGGCTGAGGATCCTGACCAGTCCATTAGATGGTAGCACCCTCCATCCCACAGTGGTATGGTCCATACTACTTACTCAGCAGAACTTGTTACTGTCATTTTGGGACTGTGAGCAAACTGATGCATTGCACCTACAGATAGCTGCATAATAACTGAGGACTCCATGCAGACTCATTCAGGGTCAATGCCAGAGGTAAGAGCAGCTTCCCACAGGAAAGGTCCAGCCATGCACCCAGCCAACTAATACAAAGGAAGCAGTGACTTACAGAAAGTGTGTCCTCCTTTTGCAGCCAGTCCCAGGTGTCCAGCTCCAGCCTGCACCCTGTCTCCAGCCTTCACCTCCTCTCCCCACAGCCAGCTCACCGCACACAGCCCAGCACTGCTCCAGCCAGGATCTCAGCACTCCTAGCTCCGCCCCTTCACTCCCAGCACTGGCTGACGCCCCGGTCATCCCTGCGCTCCGATTGGCCTCTCTAGCTGTCAGTCCGTCTCTCAGCGAGCTGCTGATTGGACGCTTTCTGCAGACTTTTTTTTAGGGTGGGGGCCGCGAGCTGAAGAATGGCTTGTATTGTGTGTGCGGCATTGGGAGTAATGTATAGGTTATAATGTATGTAGGTGGTCACCTCACGTGGTTATTATAACCTGAACTCATATGCAGGGTCCCGGGAGTTGTACCTCGTGGGCTGTAAGGGTCAGACAAGTTTTGGTTTCATAATATCTTTCCTCTAATGTCACTTCTTCTGGATAAAATACATTGTTAGGACAGAAAACTCCTCAGTGTAATGTATTTACCTCAGAAACCTGCACAATACAACACCAGTGCCTTGGAAAGTCCCTTTAACCAGTTCAGGACCACGGTTTTGGAATTTTTTTTGACGTCGTATAGGGAAAATTGACAAGAATTGGATAAAAAATGTCACTCTTTCTCTTTATTTAACTTTATTGTAAGAATAATCAATTAAATGCAAATTGCGGATCTGCGGCTTGTGTGTTTTCCACATTTTGTGGACTGCACATGGCCGCCACTATATAGAAAATGGCGGACACTAATAGGACATGCTCTATCTTTTTGAGGGGCCGCGGAATGGGACTACGGATGTGGACAACACACAACGTGCTGTCCGCATCTTTTGCGGCCCCATTGAAATTTATCGGCCCGCTCCTGTTCTGCAAAATTGCGGAATGGATTCAGAGACAGAATTACGGACAAGTAAATGAACCCTTAATAAGGGGTCGTGCCAAGATTTAAAGTTAGCTCCCTATCGCCAGGATAAGGCTAGTTTTACACTAGCACTCGTGAGATCCGGCAAGCTCTTCCTGCTGTCCATGGTCTATTTTTCTGGCCGATTCTCGGCATCTTAGCCAGATTTCCGCCGGTCCCAATTATAGTTAATGGGGTCGGACGGCATCCATGGTGGAAACAGCGATCAGACAGGCTGCTCCCTAAATACTGTTCACCTAGTTTTTGTGTAATTTTATACCATTTAGATGTTTCATTGATGTTAGACTGAAAACCAAAGAGTGCTGACAAGTCATTTATTCCGTTTTGGCTACGTTCACACGACCACGCCGTCACACGTCTGTTTTAAAAACAATGGTAGTCTATGGAGGTGTTCACACGGCCAGTGAATAATGTCCATTTTCACTGACCGACAGCCCACAAGCAATTGATCTGGACCGTTATTAACATCCGTTTTTCAGAAAGACGTCAATGAAAAATAAGCCCATTAAAAACTGACAGTTACCTGTTATGACGGATGTTTTTCACGTGAATGAAACCTTAGGAAATCCTCAGTGATCTGAACATCCGGCTGTACTACTAAGGGGCTGCGAATCAGATGCGGACCCGTTCATTTCAATGGGGCTGCAAAAGATGTAAACGGCACACTGTGTGCTTTCCGGATCTGTACTTCCGTTCCACGGCCCCGCAAAAAATACAGAGCATGATCTATTGCAGACAAGAATAGCCATTTCTAACATAGGGGCTGGCCGTTCCGTTCCACAAAATGTGGAACACACACAGCCGGTATCTGCGTTTTGTGGACCACAAAAACGAATATGGTCATCTGATTGAGCCCTAAACAACATTCCTTAATGGGGAAAAATCTGAGACTTCCAGGTTTCAGGTACTTTCAGGTTTCTGCCTTGATTTTCCTTGCCACAGAGGGTTTAGCCCCATTCGGTGAGACAAATCCACGTGTGGACACCCAGAAGTGCAGATGGTCAACAATGTGAGGCTGATTCCATGCAGCTTTCGATGCTGAAATCTGCACACAAAATCCACCATGTGAATGAGTCCTTAGTAGCTTGGATGCTCTGTCAGTTGTGAAGTGGTACACTTGTCATAGGGGGCGCTCCAGACGACACTGCCAGTCTGATGTCATAGGGGACACTCCAGACTACACAGCCACACTGCTGTCATAGGGGACACTCCAGACTACACAGCCAGTCTGCTATTATAGAGGGAATTCTGGGCTACACAGCCACACTTCTGTCATAGGGGGCACTCCAGACTACACTGCACACTTCTGTCATAGGGGGCACTCCAGACTACACAGCCACACTGCTGTCACAAGGGGCACTCCAGACTACACAGGCCACACTTCTGTCATAGGGGGCACTCAACTACCAGCCACACTTCTGTCATAGGGGGCACTCCAGACTACACAGCCACACTTCTGTCATAGGGGGCACTCCAGACTACACAGCCACACTTCTGTCATAGGGAGCACTCCAGACTACACAGCCACACTTCTGTCATAGGGGGCACTCCAGACTACACAGCCACACTTATGTCATAGGGGGCACTCCAGACTACACAGCCACACTTCTGTCATAGGGAGCACTCCAGACTACACAGCCACACTTCTGTCATAGGGGTCACTCCAGACTACAGAGCCACACTTCTGTCATAGGGGGCACTCGCAGACTACACGCCACACTTCTGTCATAGGGGGCACTCCAGACTACACAGCTGTCACGGGGAGCGCTCCAGACTACACAGCCACACTTCTGTCATAGGGAGCACTCCAGACTACACAGCCACACTTCTGTCATAGGGGGCACTCCAGACTACACAGCCACACTGCTGTCACGGGGGGCGCTCCAGACTACAAGCCACACTTTTGTCACAGGGGGCACTCCAGACTACACAGCCACACTTTCTATCATAGGGGACACTCAAGACTACACAGCCACACTGCTGTCATAGGGGGCACTCCAGACTACATAGCCACACTTCTGTCACAGGGGGCACTCCAGACTACATAGCCACACTTCTGTCACAGGGGGCACTCCAGACTACACTGCCAGTTCTGCTATTATACGAGGGAATTCTGGGCTACACAGCCACACTTCTGTCATAGGGGGCACTCCAGACTACACAGCCACACTTCTGTCACAGGGGGCACTCCAGACTACACAGCCACACTTCTGTCATAGGGGGCACTCCAGACTACACAGCCACACTGCTGTCATAGGGGGCACTCCAGACTACACAGCCACGACTGCTGTCATAGGGGGGCACTCCAGACTACACAGCCACACTTCTATCATAGGGGACACTCCAGACTACACAGCCACACTGCTGTCATAGGGGGCAACTCCAGACTACACGCCACACTTCTATCATAGGGGACACTCCAGAACTACACAGCCACACTTCTGTCATAGGGAGCACTCCAGACTACACAGCCACACTTCTGTCATAGGGGGCACTCCAGACTACACAGCCACATCTGCTGTCATAGGGGGCACTCCAGACTACACAGCCACACTTCTATCATAGGGGACACTCCAGAATACACAGCCACACTTCTGTCATAGGGGGCACTCCAGACTACACAGCCACACTTCTGTCATAGGGGGCACTCCAGACTACACAGCCACACTGCTGTCATAGGGGGCACTCCAGACTACACAGCCACACTGCTGTCATAGGGGGCACTCAGACTACACAGCCACACTTCTGTCATAGGGGGCACTCCAGACTACACAGCCACACTTCTGTCATAGGGAGCACTCCAGACTACACAGCACACTTCTGTCATAGGGGGCACTCCAGACTACACAGCCACACTTATGTCATAGGGGGCACTCCAGACTACACAGCCACACTTCTGTCATAGGGAGCACTCCAGACTACACAGCCACACTTCTGTCATAGGGGTCACTCCAGACTACACAGCCACACTTCTGTCATAGGGGGCACTCCAGACTACACAGCCACACTTCTGTCATAGGGGGCACTCCAGACTACACAGCTGTCACGGGGAGCGCTCCAGACTACACAGCCACACTTCTGTCATAGGGAGCACTCCAGACTACACAGCCACACTTCTATCATAGGGGACACTCCCAGAAATACACGCCACACTTCTGTCATAGGGGCACTCCAACTACACAGCCACACTTCTGTCATAGGGGGCACTCCAGACTACACAGCCACACTGCTGTCCATAGGGGGCACTCCAGACTACACAGCCACACTGCTGTCATAGGGGGCACTCCAGACTACACAGCCACACTTCTGTCATAGGGGGCACTCCAGACTACACAGCCACACTTCTGTCATAGGGAGCACTCCAGAACTACACAGCCACACTTCTGTCATAGGGGGCACTCCAGACTACAACAGCCACACTTCTGTCATAGGGGGCACTCCAGACTACACAGCCACACTTCTGTCATAGGGAGCACTCCAGACTACACAGCCACACTTCTGTCATAGGGGTCACTCCAGACTACACAGCCACACTTCCTGTCATAGGGGGCACTCCAGACTACACAGCCACACTTCTGTCATAGGGGGCACTCCAGACTACACAGCTGTCACGGGGAGCGCTCCAGACTACACAGCCACACTTCTGTCATAGGGGGCACTCCAGACTACACAGCCACACTGGCTGTCACGGGGGGCGCTCCAGACTACAAAGCCACACTTCTGTCAACAGGGGGCACTCCAGACTACACAGCCACACTTCTATCATAGGGGACACTCCAGACTACACAGCCACACTGCTGTCATAGGGGGCACTCCAGACTATACAGCCACACTTCTATCATAGGGGACACTCCAGACTACACAGCCACACTGCTGTCATAGGGGGCACTCCAGACTACACAGCCACACTTCTATCATAGGGGACACTCCAGACTACACAGCCACACTTCTGTCATAGGGAGCACTCCAGACTACACAGCCACACTTCTGTCATAGGGGGCACTCCAGACTACACAGCCACACTTCTGTCATAGGGGGCACTCCAGACTACACAGCCACACTGCTGTCATAGGGGGCACTCCAGACTACACAGCCACACTGCTGTCATAGGGGGCACTCCAGACTACACAGCCACACTTCTGTCATAGGGGGCACTCCAGACTACACAGCCACACTTCTATCATAGGGGACACTCCAGACTACACAGCCACACTTCTGTCATAGGGAGCACTCCAGACCACACAGCCACACTTGTCATGGGGCACTCCAGGCTACTCTGCCATTCTGCTATTACAGAAGGAATTCTGGGCTACACAGCCAGACCACTGTTATTGGGTGGCTCCAACTGTTGTTATAGGGGCCTTTGAGACTACTGAAGCACTTTAATAGGAAACCCCATTGCAATTACTAAATTAAAGGGGTTCCCCAGGCTTTTAATATTGATGACCTATCCTCAGGATAGGTCACCAATATCCGATTGGTGGGGGTCTGACACCCGGCACCCCTGCCGATCAGCTCTATGAAGGGAAAGCGTGTGCAGGTGCCATCTTTCTTCTCACTCCTGCTTCACCATAGACATAGCAGCGAGCAGGAAGAGAGAAGGGAGATGACACATGGGCACTGCATGAGCCTTTCCTTCATAAAGCTGATCGGTGGTGGTGTCGGGTGCCGGACCCCCGCCAATCTGATATTAATGACCTATCCTGAGCATAGGTCATCAATATAAAAAGCCCGGAGAAGCCTTTTAAACATTAGACTCCCTAATAAATTTTGGCTGAGTAGTAGCAGATCTCAGCACTTTTATAATAGAAGGGGGGACCCGCAAGGTAAATCCTGTCCCATTGACTCTCCTTGATGTTTTTATGCAATGGAAGGAAAGTGCATTTCACTAAGTGGAGGTTCAGTGACACCATTTTCAGCCATACACCTCTGTAGGGCTGCTTATCCAAGGCTCCTATTTCTTATTGATCTATACCAGGGTTATACCAGGGTTAAGTCAAGAGAGATCTTAATTATTTTCTTTTCCACACATAGATGACCTGTTTCCATGTTACAGAGGAGAATAATACAATAGCCAGGAAA